>CAJVPJ010000665.1:0-19470 GCA_910592205.1 Paraglomus occultum | reverse complement strand
CCCCAATTCTCTCTTGGAAGAAATCTTTAAAATATAATATATCTGTATTTTTAAAAGGCAAAAAAGGAGATTATGATAAATTCCGTCTTTTGTCTTTTCTTTTTTTTTTTTTTTTTTTGGTTTGCTTTTGTTGTCTTCTATATATAAAGTAAATTTGGAGGAAAACAAGAGACCACGAGTGGTTCTCTCGTTCCAAGACTTATATGTACAAAAAAAATCACCCATGGGTATATAAAATACGTACAGGAAAAAATAATACAATCCATCAGTTAATAAAAACTGATATCGTGTTTTTCCCGACAATAACGAAATTTTTACGAAAGAAAACAACCGTAAAGGAAAAAACGTGTATTGTGGAAGGGGGAACACAATAGAGTAAAGAAAAAAAACAGTAGAAATATAAAAGAGAAAAAATCAAAGTAAAAGAAAAAAAAAAGTATGTATAGAAGAAAGGAAAAAGTTGACGTTTAAAAGAGAAAATAGAAATATAAAATGTCTTAGCGATATCACAAGGGCCTAGAAAAAAAAGGGCTCCTTGGTGATATTAAGTCTATATAAGGTGTAGGAAGGTGGAGATTGAATATCCGGGTACGACAAGTTTTTCTTTTTTTTACAACGAGGGTTTTCTCCTACGGAGATGTTGGGACTTTTTGTTTTTGTGAATGCGGGTGCATTTAGTACCACCAACTCGTCGAAGACCGTGTCCATGATCCGACGAACTGTCTTCTGTAGGGAGGAAAAAACAACAATGTTATTATGATTAAATGAAAAGGAAAAAGACGTACGTGTGTGTTATACGTATGTTATACGTATGTTTGACGTATGTTTGACATATGTTTGACGTGTGTTTGCGTTTACTTACCGGTAGAATTCTCCTCGTAATTATAAGCATCCATTTGGTTCTGACGTTGTGGTGTGATGGCATTCCCATTAGTGAAATCGTTTTCTAGTAAATGCGGGAGATGACGTCTCCTCGCGTTTATAAACCAATTTGATATTTGTTGCAAATTGAGTTTAGTTTCTTTTGCCAAGGCGAGCTTTTCCTCCTCCGTAGGATAAGGATGTTTCTTGTGCTTGGCCAGCCAAGACTTTAACAAGGCGGTTGTGGTCTTTGGTAAATTACCGCGACGTCGTTTGGTAGGCCTGGGCACGGCAGCAGCTTCGCATGTGGATTCTGGACGATATAGAGACGGAGGGGATGCTGGAGATGCCGGAGACATTGACGAGACGGCTGGATTAAGGTAGGACTGTGAGAGGTGGAGGTGGTACTGACGACGGCACGCCGCTTCATATTTTTCATGTTCTAGCGAATAATTTTATGTAAGTTGATTTGCACATATACGCATATACGCATATAATTTATTTTTTCTTTGATCCATGTGTTTTTTGAAATATTTACCTCTTGTCGACTCGAATACCTTTCTCCAGAATTGACTATTCTCGTTCAGCATATCTTCGATACGCTTTTTGCTATCCTTTAGTTTCTTACTGTGTTGATCGCTTGTGTCGCTGTAATGTGTGGGCACGTCTGTTCGACGTTCATATTCGTGGAAAAGAATGACTGGGCTGAATACACGTAGCTAGAAAATGGTAATGATTAAAAAAATAATAAAATAGGTTAGAGATTGTATTCACGGGCATTTTGATCCGTTTACACATGTGTAATGCTAATTTGTAATTCCAGAGCTAAATCTTAATACTAGTACTAATTGTAATACTAATTGTAATTCTAATTGTAATCCTAATGCTAATCAAAATTCTAGGCTAATCGTAAATTTCCAAATCGTTGCCTAAATTCGATTATAGCAATCGCATGTCCATGACAATTAATGTTTGAATCCTCCCCGCCATCGGCCCAAGACATTGTTTCGCATATGCGACGGTTGAAATGCTGTTTCTCGAGCAAAGTTTTGTTTGATTTGAAAGTAAAGATTGACTTGCTTACCTTCCTCCTCGCGGCAGCATGTGATGAGTACATGGTTAGAATTAAGAGATTTGTAGTATTAACAAACGATAGAATGTAATGCGTATGTGAGTGGCAAGACAGAAGCTTCGCTTAATGTATAAGAGTCGTTAAGAAGGTGTTTATGTTGCTTTGAGGATGGGGAAGGTAGAAAAAAGGGCGAATATTGCGTAGAAAGTAAGGATGAGGAAACGGGAGAGGAGTTATAAGTATTGCCTCGTCCTGAGGAGATGACACTCAAAGAACTAAAAAGCGTAGAAAAAAATTCTCTGAGCGTAGCTTGAAAGTTTGGTGAAGAGATTAGTCGCTTAAAGAGACTGTGAGTTTTCGCCCTTAGAATTTATGTTTGTTGGAGGAAAAAAAAAAGTTCGAGTTTTGTAATTTATGTGAATACACTCAATTACAATATCAGTTGTTTAAAATGTGTTACGATGCTGCATGCTAATATAAATTATAATATATGTGATGCATTTCCATTATATTGTTGCATTTATATATGAATTGAATTGTAACACTGTTGCTGCATTATTCGAACTCTGAAAAAAAAAGAGAGAGACAAGAAAGAATAAGAATAATACGAAAATATGTATAATATTATAAACTTGTAATAGTATTTTTCCGTTGTTTCTCAATAGCCCAAAGACAATAAAGTAAATATATACATCGTAAGTAAAGTGTTGTTTATTTTGGTTTTTTTTTGTTGGCCCCAAAGACAAGGATAGTTACACGTAAGAATGAGCGAATCATCAGATATATATTCAATAGATACTGATGCAGATGTTGCATATAAATAGTTGTTTGTACAGTGTATACTGTATAATGTATAATGTATAATGTATAATAGCAAATATGTTACAACATACAATCATTACAACATACAATCATTTAAGTTTATACTGTACAATTTATATTACGTCGTTATTGTTATTTTATCATTGTCAAATGCGATCGGTATTTTTGATCATATGGAGCATAGTGTGTGGGTGTGAGAATTATGGGGAAAAAGTAATATGGGGTACGCCCATTTGCTCCTTTTTTTGTCATACATATAAATAAGTAAATAAATAATGAACATAGCTTATAATTATATGTGAGGAAAAAAAAAGAAGAGGCTATTCTATTCTATCGCTTTCCTTGTTCTTTAGTTTTGGAAGGGAACCTATTCTAAAACGTATAATAGGACATGAGACCAAAAAAAACAAACCGTTTTAATTGTCGAGTTTGATATACATTACTATTACTATTACTTGTGACTTTATTTATATTATATATAATAATCACAACTCTGCCCATCATGTTCATCATGTCCCCCGCATCATCGTCTAATGTGTCGTCATCAACAGTCGTCGTCATCTGCTATATCTTCTCGTCATTGCTGTCGTCACAGATTAGACTGCGGTCATTGGCTACTCGATTTCCTAGTATTTCTCTTTTGCACTGACCTGCTTTATTTACTAGATTTGTACAAACGATGATGCTATACATGTAATTCTTTATATTTATATTCATATATTGTTTATGTTTATAATCTCTATTTTCTTATTATTACTTTATTCGCTGCCACGTTATACCTCAAGGCACTGTTCACCTGGAATTACTAATGTCACGAACGTATAAACAATGGTACAAATCAAAAGAGAAAGGTGTCGGGGGGATGATGTCAAACAGCTGTCAATCCAAAGCAAATAGTAATTTAGAATTTAACATTACAAGAAATGTCGAAACTCTGTAAATCAGAGTGGTACAAATATAATGTGTTTAACTTAAATGCCATTAAGAAAGTTTATTAACAAACATCCCTTACATGGGGAGTGGATGAAAGGGTATAGGGTACTTTGGCTTGCTGTAAGCATATCATATTCACAGATCACAAAACAGATTAATTTTTTTTTTGAAATGGAAAAAGAAAGATTTTTACTCGATCATCATCTTGTGCGATTTTCATCCATTATCTTTAAAATGCTGTTGTCCAATCGATTTTATGGATAAATAATTCTATTAATTTATACTGTACTCCAAACAAAAAACAATGGCAAACAATACATCCATTCTCTCCACTTTTTTTTTTTTTTGACAGCGAGAATATAAATAACAAGTTTATGTCAATGACGTCAGTTTTAATAATGATATATATTTTATACTTGGTAGCCTTATGGCGTTAGAATTCCATATTTGTGTGTATACGGCCGTGTCACCTATAGATTATCTACAATTATATGTTACACACATGGTTAATGCTAATTAATACAGAAAGTTGCATACTAAATATAATCTTAATGCATTTGTATAATATATACTACTTATTATATTATAAATATATGCACACTTTTTTCTTTCCCCCCCTTTTTTTACCCCACCCGTTCATCCCCGCACTTATTCCCCTTCTTCTCCGCCCTCTCCTCTCCTCCACTCACGTCCCTCTGCTTCTTTTCTTTTTGTCTACTCTAAATAACGATGAATTGCTTTAATTGTGAAATGTCCAAAGACGATCTTTTAATCTTTTTGAGTCAAGCACACCTTTTTTTTTTTTTTACCTCTTGTTCATTTTATGTTATCTTCTTTAAGCCACTTTC
Source organism: Paraglomus occultum (assembly GCA_910592205.1). Classification (NCBI taxonomy): domain Eukaryota; kingdom Fungi; phylum Glomeromycota; class Glomeromycetes; order Paraglomerales; family Paraglomeraceae; genus Paraglomus; species Paraglomus occultum. The sequence goes on along the minus strand of CAJVPJ010000665.1, from coordinate 14,934 downwards.
CCATCACAAGATCAAGATATGCAAGTTTCGAATTAAGTTTCACATTGTCATTGTCACCGACCTTGGCAAATGTTTAGGGGCATGCAACATTACAGTGTTATTTCCATTTTTGATATAATTTATTCCTAGCGCAACGATTAGTGTAACGCTAGTGAAAATAGACTTGAATAAATAATTTTAATTGTTATGGACGTGCTGAAGGTTGTGTCTTGGTCAGTTTAGGAAGCATAATTAGTTTCCCCAATAAGTATCGTTACATCACTCGAGGGTGGTATTTTTCCGTAATACTATTATTGTTATTATTCCTTATGACTTGTTTGCATGATCGACCGAAAGCATTCTCAGCCACATTATGCACGAGCGGTTGTACTACTTTATGCTCTCCCCCGTTGTCCTTTATATGATATGAACTCCTGCTTATTTTCAAGGAGAAAGGGTTAGGTTAAGTTGGTTAAGTTGGATGTTAATTGGTCGAGTCGTTAAAGCCGAGTCTAGGTCGGTTTCATATCATAAACTATATCGTCAAAAGTGGTTGATGCTCTCTATCTGTTGGATCTATTCTTCGATCATGCTACCTATAGTTTTAACCATATTGACAATCACTAATTAATTATATGGTTAATGCTGCCAAATAGGTAATAATATAACGGTAGCAATATTGTTATCAATATACTTATCTGTTGATCCTACTAATAATAGCGCATCATTTATGCAGGGAAGAATATATATGCACGAGCTTAAATACATCATGCATATCTTGAAAAAAATTTTTTTTTTCCTCCAATCTATTATTCTAAATGATAGATGGCCCTTGACAATCTACATTATCTCTCAGATTGATATGCTTATGTTTAATAGTTACCAGATTACCATTGTTCATGAGCGAATAAACGAGGAAAGGGGGAGGCGGGGGAGGGCGACGGAGAAAGGGGGACCCTTCTACGGCGAACAACAGGTGATTAGCGAAAATCATTACAGAATTCCATTAGACAAAGCAAGTAAAAAATAATTAATTAATGCAAACGGCAGCGTCATCAGTTTGAGTTTGATGCAGTGTTTTATTTATTCGTATAAATAATTCTATTTTAACGGAAAATTTTTTACAACAAAGAATGCGGGGTTAAGGAAACACCAACTTGGACACATCCAGGGAATGAGAGGAAACAAGTACGATTAAATTGCATCGACCAGTTTCTAACATAAATAATAAACTCGGATCAACATACTAATTTGTATTGTATTGTCTCTTTTTCTTTTCTGTGAAAATGTTCCCCGCAATCTTTTACATTGCATTGTTCTTGCAATATAGTGTTTTTTGGTTATTAAAAGCCTTTTTAGTCTGTAGAACGAAGAGCGGTACTCCTGGTTTGGTAAACTGGTCAGTGAACTTGTCCGCTCGAATTGATTTCACCGAATTGGACAAGCGAAAAAGCAAGTTCAAATCTTTTTCATCACCTTTGTTACCGCAACGTACTATATGACTAATGTACTGTAGGTCCTTGACTTTACGATTCATTTTTTTTTTCAACCAGCTTATTCGTCCGCGTATGAAAGCAATTCCGGGCTTATAGTCCGGTTCATTGCACAACATTTTTATCGTTTTTGTCCCTCTCCCCCGCAGCTGATCATGTATGCGCTCTCTCTTGCAGGGCAGGAGAATATGTTGCTTCACATAATGCAGCTTATCCTACTTCCCCAGCTTTCTCGAGCATGAAAAGGTAATGCAAATCGCAAATCAGAAACAAGTTTCTTTCTTTTTTTTTCTCTTTAGCGGCGCTTGTGCATACATTTGCTTAGACTGAAATTAGAAAAGAACAAATAAATATAAATATAATTGATAAAACAGTAATATGTAACAATTATGCGGGCAAATTTTATCAGTTGCAGATGCTGCTGTGCAATACTTGTTTAACAATTATAATGGTTTTTTTTTCTCTCTTTTTTTTTTTATAATCGGAACTTGTGTAATTTATGATTGAAATGCAAAGATAAGATATGCGTACACTATCTGACCGACTAGTTGATTATATAATGCAAAGTTGAGGTATATAAAATATACACTAAATTAATTAACATGTAAATTGAAACTGGCTAGAGAACTGGTTGGCAAACTGGTTGACGGGGACATGCTGACTGGACGGCTGGACGACTGGCTGGCTGAATGGCTGGACGACTGGCTGGCTGGCTAGTTTGGACGTTATCAACAAAGCATTTACAATACAAAAGTACAATACATACAATACGTGCATATAAAGTCCCATACTCTTTTTTTTTCTTTTTTTTTTTTTTCCTCCAAAGCAAAAGTGACGTCATTCATTACTGCACATCGTACATTCACATACTCGGAAAAATAATCTGTGAAGATCATTGTTTGTGGGGGAGGCGAAGCAAAACGGTAAGTTAAGTGAGAACAGGGAGGAGGCGACAGTTGTTAGTGGTGTAATATACGAATTGATGGAGTACAGTATAGCATTAGAGTTGATATGGCAAACGTGTTAAACAAATAGTTAGGTCAACGTGGACAGTTAATGTTTATATGATGAGGTGCGCAGTAATAAAGTATACAGATGGAGTGTGAATGAGGGGATTGTATTAGTATTGCATCAGTATTGCATTGGTATTGTATTGATATTGTATTGGTATGTATTTGTATTGTATTTGTATTGTATTGATATTGTGTGCGTATTGTGTACGTACGTACGTACGTAAGTATGTATGTGCGTGCGTGCGTGTGCTCTGTTGTCTGTTGTTGTGCGTATTGTGTGTATGTGCGTTGTGTATGAAAATGGATGACGTTGTATATGTGATATGTGTCTTGAGGATTCTTTTAATAGATTTATTTAGATATCAAAAAAGCTATACTGCGGTACATCTTTGCCATCACGGGGAATCTCTTAATAATCACTTAAAATCAATTATACAATATATTGTATATCACACAATAACGACAACAATATCATTGTTTGTTATATGTCATACATGATTTTATTGCATTATTATTCTCATTTGCCAATTGTTATCATCATTGTTGTTATTTAGTGTAGCAATTTTGACAGTTTTGACAGCAAAAAAAACATTAGGCACGATTAATTGTTGGGTTAAGAGGGCGTCTGATAAAAAAAAACTGTTGGCGTACAACCAAAGAAACGAAAAAAAGCCCCGAATAAAAATAATAAAATAAAACTTTATATTATGATCGATGTTATTCTAATTCTATAGTTTATATTCCACCTTTGGTCTAGGCTCGGTCTTACAATGGGACGCCCAGTTCACAGGAAATCCTTTTTTTTTTCTCTCTCTCCACACTTACCACTGTCAAAACGCTCGAACCTCCTCCACTCTACGCTCTCCACCCCCTTTTTTCCCTCACATCACACACATATACAACACACAAAGACCGATTGTATATGTCTTTCCCCACACCTTTGTAGATCTCTCTCGAATAGAAATTAAAATACGCTACCTAAACCCATAAGGACAAGAGATCAATAAAAAAAAAGGGAATAATGAAAAAGAATGCAAAAGCGATCATCAATAAGAATTTTATTATTTACTTCACACGCCCCATTTTTAGTGCTGGGATGTGGTGGGTTTTCTTTTTCTTTTTCCTTTTTCCTTTTTTTTTTTCCCTTCTTTCTTTCTTTCCTTCCTTTTCTTTTCATAACTTGCATAATTTTTTTTAGAGATGAGATGTGAGACGCTTTTCGTGTACCCCCACATCTTTTTTTCTTGCATGCCATTATAGTGTATACGTCGGGCGTCATCTTGTCAATTTAAAGTAATCAATCATTAATTGTTAAAATCTGACAATGTGTTGTTTACTGTATTCTTTTTTGTATCATATCAAACGTAAACAACCTTATGCCCAAGCCTTGACAAATTTACCATAAACGGTCATATCAAAACTTACTTTAACCCCACGAAAATTTTACAGCTACACAGGAAAAAAAAAAAAGCCAAATACAAAGCAAACTAAAAGAATTTCCCGTTGCATTAGGATGATTATTTTACAAGTCATATGACAACCGTCGTCCTAATAATACCATTAGTGGCTAAGTCTCCATATTATTCAATTATAGTATTCGTTTCGCTCTAAACTCATTCCCGTTAAGTGGAAATAACAGACTCTTTTTTTTTTTTTTTCTTCTTCTTCATAACAACGCCTCGTTTCGGAAAAAGAGAAGCCATTTTTTCTTTTGTTTATTCGTGGCTTACCTTTATCGCAAATCTCGATGGTCACATGATAAAAATTATGATGGTAAAAGAATTTTTTTTTGATGGTATGGCTGTGAAGTGCGTTTCAAAAATAACAGATTTCCCATCAACAATGTTAATATTATGTGATAAAGCCCTATCGCTTTCCTCAAGTCGCTTATGCCCCGCTTTTTTCCTTTTACCCTTCGCACTGCATTCTTGCGTCTCTTTCTTATTGTGCTCTCGATTGTTTCTTCCCAATCGTTGAGATGTCAATTGTCCTATCTGCAGTTCCTATTTACTAAATATGGTCCCCGCCCAATCGATTTATTCACACAAGAGAATAAGGAGTGAAATGAATCATTTGTTTGGAGTACGAGAGATATTGTGAAAACTGTGACATACAAAATATGAGGCAAACAACGTTTTCATTCACAGTAAAAAGCAAATATTGTTACGAGTAAACAAAAGGTTGTTATAGTAATAGATCATGTGATATGAAGATGCCAAATTTTTTTCCCTCCCCCTCCTACATGTTGCCCGCCTTTAACCATGAATTCGATCGATCGGATCGACCTCCCCCGCTTCTCCCAAAAAGACGTGTGCTGAAATACTCTATTTTTCTCAACAAATTCTAAATTCCAAACCCTCCCCTTCTATCCCTTTCTCTGCGCTGCCAATTTCTTTTCTAATTCCATGAGCGCTTTCAAACCCGGATCAACGTCATCTTGCGGCATATCCGATTGCTGTTTTGCAAGAATGGGTGGTAACGGTTTACCTTCACGTAAGAGGCGATCTCTTATGTCGTTTATCTTTGCCTTCCACTCTTCTACTTCTTCTTGATATATATCCAATACACTGTGGGAAACAAGTAATGAGCGCACTGGTCTTACATCGCAGCACAGCAAATGGAGCAATTGATGACAAAGGTATATATACTTGATCTATCTCGAACACATTAAATTGATTCATTGTCTTACCAATGTGCACATCCGCTGAATCACCATAAACCGGCCGACATTATAGCATTATCAGTAACATGTCTTACGTTGATTTCAGAAAGTAACTCTCCACCTACCTCATGCAACAATTATCGGGGAACTTGGGTTCTTCTGGTATTATTTCCCCGTCGACAGTGATGCATTCTTTGCTCTCTCTATTCTCGGACGGAGTGTCTATGACTATGGAAGTGGGAGCATGTTGCTGAGATTCTGCTTGAGATTCTGCTTGAGATGATGGTGACGATGGTGACGGTGACGATGACGACGACGACGACTGGTTGGCATGAATAATTAATCAGTTGGCTGATCAGTCTACTTATTGGTGATCGATATGTGATTATCCGAATTGGTTACCTGTTCTCGCTTTAGTGTTGAATATCCACCATATCGGTTATTGCCGTGAAAGTGACCAAGACGTCGCAGCCTGTATTCCCTCAGCATGGAATATCCTCTGTAATGACACCTACGTCGATGGTCGATTATAGCAACAGGTGATCTTCTAAAGAACATCTTTTTCGGGTGATAACCACCATGAGCTCTTTATACGTTTTCACAACAAAATTTAACAAAATTGTTTCAACATCTATTGTGTGACAGACAACTTTATGGTTTGTACCGATCACATGATTATAGTGACAGCACTATGACATAAGAAGCCATTGACTCGCAAGATAATGTCAAAAACGTACAAATAAATTTAACATTGTTTAATACAAAACTGGGAAGTGCTCTCCCAACTTGCAAACAAAATGAAGGTTGACATTTACTATATACGTCCATCGATAAGATTAGTAAGCAAAAACTTGTGACGCGTCAGGTGTCAAAGCATCTGCCAAGCTCTATAACAAATAAATCCGAGATCATTGCCTCATCAACCAATAATCATGTTTTGGTCCGCCAGTATATAATCACCTGTTCACTGTTACAAAAGTGCGGTTATTTGCAATTAAAATTAATGATCTTGGTAGTCAAATAGATTTATTCATAGATATGAGAAAATATTACGCACAAAAGCAGGGGGACTACTACTACTACTACCGCAACTAAAAACCGCTGAAAAATATGCATAAGATCGAAAATATTGTCTAGTGGATGTAACACGTGTGGGTATAAAAATAAAAGTTGCTACAATACTTGGTACACTATGGACACATCGTTATACGAAATAACGAGATTTAATAATTAAAATCGGTTGTAACCAGAAACTTTTAATGGGGGATTTTTGTGATGGCAAATTTCATCGTTGGCATTCCGGACATCATTATATCCGGACATCATTATATCGAGCTTTGACTGTAGATCCCATAGCGTTCATTTAATTTATGTAATATCTCCGGATCAAAATTATTAGTATAAACATTCCATTCTGGGCCTAGAGTTCGTTTGAATTCTGCTAAAATCTGTATTTGAAAGACGGGCAAGCAAATTAACGTTAATACACACACACACACACATATGGAATAAAAGTACGGCAAGCGTGCATGCAATCCCAATATACTTACATTACTGAAAGAAGCGTTCAATTCTGGTGATGGATTCTGCCAGCTACAAACTGCTTGGCAGAACTCGTAGAATGACTACATTACGAAAATCAATGCATTCAATATATGCGGATACTGAACAAATTTAGACTGGCATGAAATCTGTTATAATCAAACCTTGGCAATTCCAGGAGGATAAACTTTAATCATTTCTATAAGACCTTGGAAGGCAGTCTCCTTTTCTTCGTTGTCTCGAATTTGTTTTAGCACTCGGCATCTACAACATACGTAATATTAATCGTTTGTCTCTATTAATGTCGTAGTAAAACATCAAATGAATAAATAATATTTACAAGTCCTCGACGAAATGTTCCATTGACATGGCAAGCTGTGGACATGCTCTACCCAACCTTCCAGTTGTGATAGCAGCATTCTCTTGCAAAGTTCGTGATGTGTTCGTGTTCTTTAACAAAGGAATAAGGCGTTCTAACAGAGGATTGATATATGGTTCCATATCTGGACCTAATAACAAAGATGACATTGACAAAAATCAGCATAAACAGCATTCTCATGTCAACAATTACAATGTTCTTACACACTCACCAGCCTTTAGAGCGATTTCACCAGCTGCCCATGCTGCATTATTACATACGCTCACGTGATCAGCATGGGGATCAACTTGTTTGATTAACTCATTCATAAACTTGTCGAGGTGTGGTCGAATGTGATGGAAGCATGCAATAGCAAGATCACCGAGGAGCGCATAGGCTGATTGTCGTACATCGTCAACTGGGTCCTGAGTAGATTTTTTTTGATTCGTTCGTTATTCTTATTTTAACTTCGGGTAATTTAGAATGTCGAAGAATAGCAAGGAGGAAGGTGAGCAGGCGGAGTAGGTGATAGGTAGAGTGAGAAAAACACCATCCATGCACTTCAATGCATTATGTTCTTACATATCCACTCTTATTGTACAATTTCATCCACGCCTTATATCCCCGTATCATCACCTTCAGTCTTCATATCACCTTTTGTATCCCCCTCCCTATTCTCCTCATTCCTCATTATGTTCACCATACTATATCATCAACACTACTTACGACTATACAGAATCCAAGCATGTTTATCAATGATGGGTTACTGTTTGCCACCAGCGGATCAATGTGACTACCAAGCCCTTGAGCTAACCCACTGAGTAAATCGAGTGCAACTATCATAAATTCTTTTTCTGGCAAATCGAGCGTTGGATTTTGCTGACATAACTGAGATTGGTACAAAGTGGACTCGATCAGTTTCAGACACCTCTCAAACACTGGAGGCGCATATTGTTCGAAGCCTAGTCCAAGAGCTGTCGTTACTGACGATAAGCACTGCGAAATGGTGGAATGGAAAAGAATCGAAAATGTTAGAATTGTAATCGTCTGCCTTGATACTATATCATGTAAAATACTACACGTAAACGCTTTAAGATTATTCTATTGGACATTAGCATCGGTGATCGATCAAAATCACAAACTTACTTCCAAGAGAGGGAATAAATCTTTTTCATCATCCTTCAACGAATGCCACTTTTCAATGAGTGGCGGCATTAAAATATCAATGTACTCTTGCTTATTCAATGCAGATTCGACCGAATCAGCCAAGGTACCGATCGCGTCGTATAGAATTAGCAAATTCTTGTGCTGATATTTGGAGAATGCGAATACCAAATTACTCAAAATCGGGTTCAAGTACGGTATTAATTTTTCGCATGCTTCCTCTTCAAGAATGGCAAAAGCACTGCAAGCCGCTTCTTGGACCCGCTTATTATTGTCAAGTACTCTGCGTAAGAGCTATAAAAGCATTGAATGATTAATGGTAGGTATATAACACATAGATAAATAAAAGCAAAACGCATGCAAGTCTTTTCATCATACCCCATCAAGCAACGGTTCAAAGTATTTGTTCTCTTCGGGCGGAGGAGCATGAACGCACCATCGGCAATAACGGCCCAAAGTCCAGCACGTTATAGAACGAACAAGAGGCTAGAAAAGCAGTACAGATAACATGCAGCGTGATTATTGAATGAATATCGTTAGAGAAGGTTCTATGAAATCAATTTCACATTGTTGTGAGAGAAAACGTACCTTGGGATCATTGAGCGTTTGGATCAGATATGGAACCAGATTGGGTAAGTGTGGTGTAACACCATCCATGCACCCTTGAATTCGGTAACAAGAAACGTTATAATTAAACATCTGCATAATCACCAGTTGTATGCATTCCCCCTCCCATCACGTAAAACCACGCCTCTCGTAACTCACCTTCTGAAACAGCACCAAGAGCCAATATACCACATTCTCTGTGTTTCCAATCTTGATGAAACAGTTGCTCTCTTAAGAAAGGCAACAAAATCTCAAGAAGTTCATTTCCAAATACAGTTGACATCACATCCAAAGCAGCCGCTGAGCATTTTCTCAAATTCCATTCCGAATATATATCCTCGTCCAAATCGTCATCGTCGTCGTCGTCCTCTTCGTCACCCACTCTTGTTGCGCTTGGACCACCATCAGTCCCATTAGCATCAGCTGGACGATCGAAACCATGAAGCTTTGGACGATGGAAACGCGGTTTTATGTCCTGTTCGCTATCTGGGACATTGGAATCGTCTTCATCGCCACCAAGGGCTAAGAGATCCATCTCGCTGTAAACCATACCTTTAAGCAAGACGGGTACAATGCGAGGAAGGAAAGGTCGAAGAGCCTCAAGAAGATCTTGTTGTTCAGCAAATGCCAACCAGAATTCGCATGCTTCCAACGCCACTTGTTCATCAGAATCTTGAGTGGAATATAACATGTATTCGACCACGTTATTAATCTCTGGCATAAGCTTGTCGGGGCGAACTTCAAGTAACATCACCAGAGCCTGACAAACGTTCTTGCGAACTTCGGCGTTCTTGTCGGTTGCACATTTAAAAAGAGCGCTTACAAAGGCATCTATATGGATAAACAATGATTGAGAGCGCATCAGAATAAACTGGTTGATGCATGATATGGCGTAGACACGGAGCTTTGCATGTGGCGACTCGAAAAATGTAATAATTTTTGGAATCATGTAATTTAATGGGCGAGTGCCGTGAATTTCTTGGTCTAATTCGCGAGCCGAGTCTTCGCACACTTTTTGTAATGCACCAAATGAGCCCTGTAGTGCAGATGAACAGAACGAGGTGAGATACAAAGTTGATGAGAGAAAAAGTACTAAAATATTGAAATAAAATATAGACAATATATAATTATATAACTAAAATTATTTCGCTTCGTATAATAGCATAAAACTTGTAACGAAACAATTATTAAAAAAACGACATGAGATTTTGTTTCACACCTTTACTCTCAAAATTATCCAATTCAGTATAATGGCATCCAATCTGAACATACAACCCCACAACCCCTTAACATTTCTCATCACCAACCAACCTCAACTGTATTGTAATCCTCAGAATCCAACAAACTTATCAAAGTAGGCAGCAATTCCGGCCACGACTCAAAACCGCCTCTTGAAACGATCGTCGTAATGTCATTTCCTACAATACTTCTAATCATTGGATCCGGATCGCTCAGTCCTTTTATTAATAATGTTTTCACGTATAAAAATGTTTCCGGTAACAGATTCGGAAACATGTGACGGATATTGTTTTTAAGTAGTAGCCCGGCGATAGCACGAGTCGAAGTATCTTCTTGTCGTACTTGAGTGAGTATATAGACCAAGCATTTTGGATAGTCGGGTACTTTGTTGTAGCCTTCAAGTCTCTATTTTTTGAAAAGAAAAGCATCGACTGGTGAAGGATAAATACGACAATCGGGCATTGATTTATTTAGAGATGTTAATTAGGAGAAGACGATTGTGTAATACGCAACATGGGAAGATAGATCAGGGAGACAAAACTGCGGGTCTATAGAATAACGCGCTTGATAGCAACCATACGACCGTGAAGAATATGCATGTTACTATCACACACTTGTTGTATCTCGTATACGTTACGAATGTACACAAATGTCTCTTCTCTTACGACATGAAAAGGATACTTCTTGTATCATGTTATGAACTTGAGTGCTTGGAGAAACAGAGTTCTTCAGCAGCTGCAACAAGTCGGACAACCCTTCTTGAGACGGAGCCCAATCCATGTCCTCTTGTGGTTCGTATAAGTTAGTGCGTCTATCTATTGAACGAATGAATGTTGTATCAAAATAGAGCCTTTGTTCGAGCTCGTGGTCAGTCGGCTCGAAGCCTGGTAATAAAATATAAAGAAATAAAAAAAAATGAAGAAAATAGGGGTTCGCTGTTCGTTAGTCCACGTGCTTTTTCCCTCTTGCTTGAAAGAGATCGTTTTTTTTTTACTGGTGATATATAACTTGATAAGGCTTTTTTATAATAGAATGTCATACAAAAAATGCGCTCGTGTGACATGTCACAACCAAACCGGACGAAAATGTGAACACAACGCCACAAACAGATTTCAGGGGTTCGAATTTAAAACATGTTTAAAAAGGTTCTGTGTCGGTTTCTTTTACCGTTGAATCAATTGAAAGCGACAAGCACTTTGGTAATTGATCGAACAAGTCGGGTCGAGCTGAAAACATCCGTAACAATTTAGTAAATAACTATGCAATTTGAAATAAAATTTTGTGCATGCAACATTTTTCAGGGGGCCAATGTTCTAATTTGCAAGTTGACAAAATTTGATGCGATAATTTGTATTAATTCATCAAAGAGATCTCGATAAACGGGGTAGAGTCTAGTTTGTGTAATAAGTAATCGCGTAGGAAGCTTTAAGACTTTTAAAAAATGTAACCACGCTCGGTTATTAAGGTACTCTCAATACTCGTCAGTTAAATTTAGCGACGTTACAACCAAATTTCCAACACTCGTAGAACTGTCATCAAACAAAAGAGACTCTACAAGCTAACGTTGCAGTGAATTAGAATTCAAACGTTCTCGTAAAAACAACGCTCTCTTTGCATTGGTTCAGATTCAAACCAGTAAGAATGAACCATGTCTGAACAAGACAAGTCCGTTGATCCAAATGGCGAACAAGTACCGTCAGTCGATGCTAAATATTTTATACGTTTTTATTATTATCAACTGGGGTTTGAAACCTTAAAAAGTAGATAATAATAATTCAAACGTCCAATTTAGGGAATTTACTCACCTCCCCCAATAGACTAGTGTGTTTTCCTCTGATCGCTTTCATGGAAAAAGATCGCCGGATTGATTCACCATAACTTTTAGGTTTGCGTGACTGCGAAGACATATTTGTCAAAGTTCAATGCCAAAGGTCACTTGACGTGCATCATTATACGGAGCGCGCAGCAAGCATGCATGTGACATCACGTTAACGTTGGAATGGAAGACTTTTCCTCAGAACAAATACTTTTGAAAGCTACTACGCTTCTTGTTCTTTAACAGCCAGTTCGTGTAATTGACTATACTTACATGTTGGCGTATTCTTCAACTTGAAATTAATTTTTTTTACTTTCAAAATTCATAAAAAATTTGATAATATCGTATTTAATGGTCTAGAATACAGTATCTATCATCGGACTTTTATCATACTCCAACAGTTTTAGGAGCAATACATTGAAATTACTAGTTCAATTCTTCAAGTAGGCTATAGATTGCGTTTATTTCTTCTTTCCAAAGCTTGCATTGCCTTTTCGCTTAAATAAACATTACCAATGTAAATTTGCAATATTCTGTATCGGCGGCTTGCGTTCCCTCACTGCGACAATAGGGCCTTTAGTGTTGATGCCTAGCAATGACGTCAGTATACTTAGAGAATAATTTCCTTTTGCTAGACGAATGTCTTTTGTAGTGAGTGTGTGTGTTGCAAAAAAAGTTTTGAAAAAAAAAAAAAGATATACCTCTTCAGAGACGAAAAAACTTGTAAAGTGCTATTGATGAGAGACAATTCTTCGCCAAAGCAAATTTATAATTAACTTTTTTGAATTATTGCGAACAATAGTTAAACGGGTTGAAAACTTTGCATCTTTTTCCAGTTACTTTTTACGTGGTTGAAGTGACGTCACAAGTTTACTTGATGATAAAGCTCAACCAATGAACGTAAAAGATCTCGGCTTGGTGATCAGATAAAAAAAAGTTCGTTAGTTCGATTTGGATATATTAAAACCATGGCATTCAGACTCGTTAACTCTACTATTGGAATCGCTCCAAGACTAAACCAGACAGTATTAGGTTTAAAGAGTGGTGCTAACGTTAGAGCAGTGACCGTATTCCAAATTGCTAATTTTCATGCAAGTAAGTTATTCGAACGGTGAACACTTTCGGAAAGTGTGTATGTATGCTTATTGACTGTAAATGATCAGTCGAAATGGCAATGATAGTCTTATTATCGTCTTTACGTAATTCATATTTCTTTCGTTCAATAATATTCGGTCTTTTCCACCCAAGTCTTACTATCGTACAATTTTATTGTAAATAGGTCGAGCTGCTGGTCTTCAGACCACAAAAGTTGTCAGAGATGGTGCAAGTAATGTATCTGAAACTGCTCCAATTCATTATCGATTATTTTGATTATACGAGCATTACCATGTTATTCGAGTGATTCGATTTCCAATTCTTCTTGCTTAGTTTACTCTATCCCTCCCTTTGCCTTCTTATCATCTTGCTCTCTCCTTTTCTCCCTCTATACCGCTTACAAGGCTTTATAAAAGGCTCGGTGAATGATGCAGTAGTTCTTCCGGCAAGGGACAAATTCTTCGGTTCCTACCACTGGTTTTTTGAACGTTCGCTCTCCATTAGTCTCATTCCTCTTACTGCAGCCTCAATTGTTCAAGGTGCCCATCCGATCACTGACCTTCTTCTCGGCGTCGTGCTTCCCATTCACTGTCACGTTGGATTCGACGCTATCATCACCGATTATCTGCCTACTAGAAGGGCGCCCACGTTGCACAAGTTGAGTACTTGGGGCTTAAGAGGGGCAACATTGCTTGTACTTATCGGGTGCTATCAGTTTAACACTAATGATGTTGGGATGACTGAGTTGGTTAAGAGAGTCTGGCATGCTTAAAGTGAATCTGCTCAGTGACTCGTAGAGAGCGGATCGAGATTTTAAATAGGACGATCACAATGAATCGAGTGGTAAAATGAAGATATGTAAAAAGCTTGTTATTAATAGAATGCAAGGATTAGACATATTATTTATCATATATGCATGTGGGCGTTAATTTGAGGTTGAATAAATTCTGAAATTGCGATCGCGGTGAATTATTTTTATGCAATTCTCCCGTGATTCTCGGGTTTCAAAGCTACCAGATACATGTCATAAGCGCTAGGTAAAGTTGACCTAATTTCAAACAGCGTGACACTGGAAAGTTGCGACCACCATTTCTTGAGCAAATTAATCTTATATAGTCTGTGTTATTGAACTAAGAGACACGGTAATATAAGCGGTTGTGAGCATCGACTTACACTGTACAAGTACCCAGGTTCTACGTGTATAATGTGTGTTCGGCGATTCTTGTGTTAAAAGGAGACGCCCAGTAATATTGCCTTTGAAACAAGCCCTCTCCTCACATCAATTTGATGTAAGAAGATATTTTGCAGTAATGATTCAACAGACATTTTCTCGACTTACTAATAATATCATCTACTATAACGTTGTGTTTATACAACCAAGAGAACAACAACGTAAACGTGTTTTCGGATGTATCGATAGTTAGTCGCGTAGTAATTACTGTAGTGGATATTAGTACATTGATGAAATTATTTAGTTACAGGGGATTAGTCACAACATCCGTCAGTCATTCCAATGAGTTGACAGAGAAAGTAGATGGAATGCAGGTTTCCCAAATGAATAATCGGAACCAATGGCTTAAGAGTTACATTATGATCATTCCAATTACGCAAGCCCTTCGAAGAACCAAGCCTACTGCTTAGGTTGTGCATAATCGCCAGGTGCTTTCCGCCAACACACAATCAGTGGAACTGCAACGTTTGTTATCGGAACAGAAAAGCCACACCCAATGATTCAGTCAACCAAAGAAAAGCTTTCTTTGGTGTTCATCTTGACCTACAGTAATCTTTTTTACATAGACAGATAGGAGACGGAGTCACTTGAAAGAAATTTACTGTGAGTGCAAATAGAAATGTAACAAATGCCTGAGTTACTGCGACTTTTGATCTTGCGCGGCTTATTGTATATGGAGATTGGCACGTAATCGTAATACATAGATTATACACAGGGCATCAGCACAATATTTTAT
>CAJVPJ010000664.1:0-19480 GCA_910592205.1 Paraglomus occultum | reverse complement strand
TCAGTATTTTATTCGAAAACTGCAGTCAATCAGCTTCATAAAAATATAAAAATTTTTGTTGTTTGTTTAGTAAATAATGCCAATACAGATTTTTGAAAAATTGGATTTTTCATATGTTTTACTATTGATCGACAAATTTCGGCCAATACATTTTGGTAGTGAGTGTACAACTTTGATTGTGTAACTTCGTTTAAAGCCTTGTCTGCATCCAAACAGAGAAAATAATCAGCTACTGGTGCCCCTGTTGCATTGATGATGCAGTACCTGCCCTCTCGTGCATTTACAGTGCATTTTTCACATTCCACATTCCAATTATTAGAGTTTTTAGCTGTTGTAGATGTCTTGGTTTGTTTTACAGCTTTGTCAAGGATTAGATGGTGATTTTTGAAGGAGATGTTGCCCTTCAACCGTGCTCCAACATGTATTCTTGCAAGAGATGTTAACTCGCCTTCCTCTAGCATTTGAGATTTGAAAACACGGATTTTTGCATTAAACTTCTCAAAAGCCTGCCAACAAACTATTGGGTCTCCCTCTTGTTTTGACAAATGCTCATTATAATCATCAAAATTCCACCTTTGAAATAATTCTTCTTGCTGATTGAACTTAGATGCTCGTCTATATTGCTCCATCAATATCCAAAACCAGATATATGGCAAGACAAGGTATCCTTCATTAGAATCATCAAGTCTTTCATAGCAGATTAACCCAGGCTGGGCAAACTCCTCAGGACATTTAGTTGTTCCAGGAACAACTTGGTCAGCCTTCAAGAGTTGACAGGTTAAGGTTGCTTTTACAATTGCCAGGGCATCAGTGGCAGTCATAGAACTAATAGCTTCAGAATAATTTTTAATAAGAGATGTGTGTAAATCATTCATTAAAACAGAGGCATCACAATCCCTTATGTCACAACCAGACAAGCATGTTTCCAGGGTCTCAATAGCTCTTCCATGTCCTCCACAATCACTTATAAGGACTTTCATAATGGGATCATTTATCTGAAAGATTGGTACAGAATTTTTAGTTGGAACTTTTAGAGAAGTAACTGGCAGAAATATGTAACACTGGTGTGAATCCTTGATAAAGGTCTTAATTGGACTAGTAATTGTTGCAGTACAGCATGGAAGTACAAAAGCATTTGTACTCCAAAGACTTCCAATTTGTGACAAAGTCTGGTAAAATTTGTCTTGCCTATCATTTTGGTTTGACATAAACTTTTGTAAGCCATCAACAACTAGTATAACTGTAGCATTAGATAAGTATTGGGTAACAGCTGATGTCAAGTTTTTTCCTGTAGATAGTGTATCATGGCTATTTAATATATAATGTTTGGCAACCAAACATAAGATGTCTTCTGGGGTTGGTGCTTCATAGGTTTCGAGAATATCATTCCATGTAGTTGTGTCATGAAGAAGTTGGTAAAGCATCCGACTGCCAATGGCTTTATATTGATCTGGTTCATCAGTTGAAGTCCAGGGGATGCCATTCTCCAAGGTGGTATAAAACACCCAAGCATTATTAAGTCTTTTATGTAGTTCATGTGCCCCATTCATTGTTGTTGGTAAACAATTAATTGTTGTTAAATGAAACTCAGCAGCATTCCTAGATTTTCCAGTACCAGCACCAGCAAGGAAAAAATAGGTAGGCATGGTTGATTTGTCTCGTTCATTTTTGATGTAGTAGTTGTAATGTCGCATTAGATTATGTCGGAGTTGGTGGCACAATTCATCAGATAGTTGATAATCCCATTTAGCCCCAGAAGTGTTAAGTAACATTTTTGAGTCAGGGTTAATATATGGAAGGCCTAGAGAATTAATTAAATCATAATTAATGTGAAATGAGATATCTTTAAAAGTTGAACAATCTTGCTACATACCATTGGGAAAAGAATCCTCAATTGTTCTTTTTGCTAATAATCAAAACATGACAATGTATATGGCATGTGAAGAAAAAAATTTTAGAGTATTGACATAAATATCAATATAGAAACCATAGATCATAATAATCAAAAAACTCATATTATTATATCTACTGTACCCATACACACTACTCTATGTCCAAACGCCCAAGTCAAAGTCAATTACCTCTACCACCCTTGGGGGCGCGCAACGCGTCTGTCAAGATACTCTCCCATAGATCTCGTTTATCTTTCAGCTTCTTTTTCTCTTCTTCAAGTTTCTTCTCCAACTTCTTTTTCTCTTCTTCAAGCTTCTTTTTCTCTTCTTCATGTTTCTTTTTCTCTTCTTCATGTTTCTTCTCAAACTCTTTCAGCGCGGCTTCCGCCATTTCAAGCCGCGACCTCGCATCGCTGGCTGCGGTACTCGTGCTGAAGACTCGTGCAGTCACTCCCATCGCCTTCCATCGTGTCTGGGAAGAAGTGGCAAGTGTTGTCTTTGTTCCATTGACAATATACGAAGACAGAAGAAACGAACGCGCAGATGTAGTCGTTTGCCGTGCACTATTGGAAAGAATGAGCTGTATCATGCTTTAAGCTTATTGATAACGGTTACAACTTTCTTTTATATGACTAGGTTTTTATATGAAAACTTTTTTGTCCAAATTAAAATCGCAAGATCGAAAAAATGTCAGATGTCCCTATGACTTGTGTTACACAATTTTATATGACTAATATCGACTTTTAAACTACCAGTTACAGTAACGTGACTGTCCGTATGACGTTTTCAGCCAGTCATCAGCCTTAAAATCTTGTGTTGCATGTGGAATTTTGGTGTCGCACACAGATTTCTTTATTAAGTACTGAAAGGAGTAAGTCAATATATTAAAAAAATATATTACTTAATTGATTTTGTATAATAAAGTCTTGTTGGCAGATACCTTGGCATTTTAAGCGTCAACCCCCGTTTCCAAGTGGATTGAAAGTATGTTTATTATCAAGCGATTAACGAGATCGAATCTCTCTATATCTACTCTTATTGGTCGAAATCTAAATCCCTTGTCTATGATCGTAATTCGAACCGAGTTAGGCATTAAAATTTACTCAAAAACTTGTATATTTCGAAATAAAAACGTTACTGTAACTGATTCTGGCTCTCTTGGGGTAGCTCGACTTTTACATTTAAATATTGAAAAAAAAGTTTTAATATTTTTGACCAAGTTAGGCCAAAAACCGACTTATCGAGTCTGCTTATACTAATACCCATTCTGTAATTTTTTGGTCTGAAAATAAAAAGCGATACAATTTTATGATCTTATGTAAATACATTACTATTACATGGTGTCTATAAACAAAATCTTGGATACCGTTCACTCATCAAATACATGCGTACAGCACCTTAGCGAATTGTAACTTGCTATAAACCTTAAGACTGATCAATATTTCAAACCCACTAATACTAATACAAAGCATTGACGGTTTGTACGAGATAAGAAAATTTTTGTTTATGTCAAGCGTAATGCGCTCATTCTAATTGTATTGACGTTTCCTTGGTGCTTTTTCGTGGATACAGCGCTATAATAAATGATTGATGTTAGGGACATCAGTGAGTAATGATAATGACAGAGCGGGATTTACCAAACAGAAGCAGGATTTCAAGCATTAGCGTTTTACAATGACGCGTTTAGAAATCTACTCGTAAAATTAACACAATAATCATCGATAAAATTTCGATGATATCTACATCGTATTTACATCCAACCTTTTCGCATTGATACACAACAACGACTTGGCATCAGCATAATTATCGTAGGCTATTTAGCCCAACTGCCCCCAGTACACGTGAACCTGGCTTTCCACTCCCCTATTTGGCATTTATTCTATCCACTCTTTTTTGACACAATCCAAGAAATTAGAGTAGGCAACATTTCACAGACTACATAGGAAAACTCGTCCAAAAGCCGCTTCATACAAACCCTGTTTCTCATAAGAATTGCTTGTCACGACCACACAAGTAGTCCAATACAAACAACTGTTGAACAGATAAACCGTATTGTCAACAATGATTTACTCTTAGAAAATGAAAAATTTGTGATGTCTAAAGCTATAGACTTTATAACGACATTCAGCAAAATTTCGAAATTGTAAATCAGTTTTTAAACTCAAAACAAATCTATCGTCGTCTGTACGTATTTAACAAGAATCTCGGATAACGTGTTTAAACAACTTTCTAATGGGAAAAGGTATTTGTAATGGTATTATCAGAGTTATTACTGATTTCGATAAGACACATTAACTGTTCAAGTAGCATTCTGCGTACAAAATGCAATAGTCCATCATTGGGTGCCAAAACACATTTCCTACTTTTATCAGGCAGAGGGAGCGCGGACTCAATTTTTGTTACAATACTTAACAATACATATGACTCAATATCAAGGTCTCACACTACAGAACACCATTATATCTTTGATGGTCATATTTGCTCCAGGCCAGGCATACGTTGCTATTAGTATAGTCTAACATCAGCGCGCGCTACACAAAACCGCTTTCACAACAGACCCTAATGTAATTAGAGGGTATGAATGACTTCAATGTATCGCAGAACAAATACAACCAATTAACTATTTGATTAATAATTTAAATTTAACAAATATTGCATCAAACGTAATATAATTATCACTATTGTCATCCCCCGGCCGACCGGGTCAACAATGCTAGTCATCACCTAGGTAGGTATTATCCAATAATTATTCATGCATACCTCAAGTAGCTGTTGTTGAGAATGTTTGACGAATGTGGCAAAACGTAAAGGGACACAGAGTTGGCAAGGAACCAACCAGTTTTACACGCTAACAAAGCGTGATTTGCCAACAGATGATCGCGTGGGTGCTACCTCAAAACTCACGTCTGCGTATATGAAGATGGAAGACTCTGCGGATTGCATATGTGCAAATGCGTGATGAAGAACCATCGTTATGACGTGAAAGAGTGAGTACACGCATTTCCCCGTCATCGACGGGATCAAGGCGTATTCTATCAAGTCGCAGAATCATTCGCGCTTTTTGGGATAACTTGAGAGCTGTACACTGGAAGTTGAGAAGTCATTGAAAGCTTGCGAACAGCATCTGTGAACCCCATGCCAATTGATAGCGATTGTTCGTCGTTTATTATTCAAAAGATGGGAGTATTGAAGAGAAGGAAAACCCATCTATTTATAAAATCGTTTTTGTGCCATTGAAACATTTCTTCGACGTGCTTCTCGGCATTTCTCGGCATCAGCCTATCTATCACCTGAGACGGCGAATAGTATTATTGACGATGTAGTTACTAATAAATGTTTCTCATCCAGCAATTGCCGTGTCAATATCTATCCGCATAATTAATTTAACGTTAACGTAGTTCTCTGGTTTTTATCACAACGTTTGGAGAAGTGATGCCGGCTATATAAAAGATCCTTCAGAAATGTGATGACGATGAGGGGATGCGCCAGGGCTAGACTTTCATTCCAGGAAATGATCATTCTCACCATTTATGCGTTAAAGGTAGCCGCATGCCCTTCGTGTCACATAGTTAGTTAAGGTTACAAGCACTTGACAGCAATGATGTTACGGCACTTTATTTAGGGCTAGAGAGATACGTGTAATATTGGGGTTGAAATTCAGTCTTTTCCATGTCGGTGCTTGATTGAACATATGTTCTCTGTAAATTCGTTTAGGTGAGTAGTATCGAGCTAAAACGGTTTATTTGTGAGAGGCATCTTTGTTGAAAATCTTGTGATTCGATACACTTTTATCTAGATTATTGAGTGTAACGTTCGACAGAATTTTGTTTGTACGCAGCATTCACATTGTTTGTATCTTTTTGTTCGGATACCCGATACGCCAAGGTTTGTTTATTTCCGGATGGTAAGTGATGTAATTGATGTCATGGTCGGATAATCTGGTCTTTGTAACCCCTTCTTTTTACTAATTTGGTTTGTTTTGGTGCCAGTATTTAATATCCCCGCCTTTCCTCGCATCCACTTATTTCTACTGCTTAAAAGGTAAAGGCACCTTTTGACACTAATAAATCGTCTGGTCGGCAAATGTCAAGGGACTTGACTCTCGAATTAGCATCCATACGTGATGGGAAAGTATCGATCGAACATCAAATAGACATTCACGGTGAGTAGTTATTGTGCTAGTAAGCCGTTATAATCTACCTGTTCGCTCATATTTTGAAACTCATCTGCAGTAAACGATTTGTTCGGTATTCAAAACAATCCGCAACTGTCCCTTGACGATGTCTTGTCCGGGCTTCACTACGTCGTGGATTACCGTCTCAAGGGCGGCAGGCTTCCCAACCTTGACGCCGATCTTATGAAACGCCTCTGTAAAGGTTTACTGTTCAACATGAAGTATACCGAAGGAGGTTTATTGAAGAGAAAACTTACTGCTGAGGCTCAAGACGCATTTATTCTGTTTGGAGAATTTCTCGAAGAAGGTAAGAGAGCTACAAAGGGTTTACGTGTTATTTTGTCCATGTTATGCACCGGATTGCCAACAAGCTGTTCTAATATTATGCAACCATACACGAATACTTTATTCATGCGCTTTTGCTCATTCAACTCGTCTTTATCAACTTGTCTTTACGTCCAGTTGAAGAATTTCGCCAAGCAGTAGCTCAGGAGAATGTATCCGATCTGTGCGACGCTCTTAGACTTCATCGTCGATGCCGTAATGACGCACCGCCGGAAGTAAAGCAAGCTGCTATAGCAATCATACATATGTTGACCGAGTGGTTTCCACAATTCTCTGACTGGCACGAATTTGTAAAGGAGGACGACCACAGCGATGTGGAGAAAGTGCTGAAAGGATCAACAAGTACAATTAAAAAACCGTTAATGCCTGTTTTCCAGGGAGCTCTATATCCTCCTCCTTGTGAGTATACGACAAGACAACGCTTAGGCTACGTCTGAATTATTTGAAGTTGGAAGCATTGTTATCAATTGCTAATATACTTTAATGTTTAATTAGCTCTATATTTCGACCGCAACGTGACTCGTCTTTTAAAAATGTTCCGCACATCACTTACTGAAGGCCTCGATACTGCCTCTGTACAAGATCGATATAAACATTATGGTCCCAACAAACTTCCCGATCCGCCCAAACCGTCTATCATAAAAATGCTACTCCATCAACTGACGGATTTCATGGTTCTAATTCTATTGGCTGCTTCTATCGTCACTGCTGCTGAGAAAGACTTCAAAGCAATGGCAGTATTGCTGGTGGTAATTGTGTTGAACACTGTAATTGGATTTACACAAGAGTATAAAGCTAATAAAGCATTGGAAGCGTTAAAAAAATTGAATGTGGCTCAGGTAAAGATTTTAGAAATGTTATGATTCTTTTCTTGATTACAACAGACATTGTTATTGTTATCCTAACGCTGACTTTCAACTGTGTTTCGCATATTCGGTAGGCTCAAGTGATTAGAGATGGTCAGAAAATGGTCATTAACTCATCCGAATTGGTACCAGGAGACATTGTTATACTGGAAGAAGGTGATGCTATACCTGCTGACGTTCGCATTGTTGAAGCAGCATCTTTTCATGTAGTCGAATCAATTCTCACCGGTGAGAGCGTCCCTGTGTTGAAGAATACTAAGAAAGTTTGGACCAAGGTGAGAATGGTTACTACGATTGATTTGTTTTTTTAAAAAAATTATAATATTGAGGTTTTAATGTAATCAGACAAGACATCTTCCATTGGCTGATTGCAAAGGAAATGCATTCATGTCTACAATGGTTGCTAAGGGCCGAGCCAAAGGCCTTGTAGTTAGAACAGGAAACAACACAGAGGTATTACACTCACAAAATTTCAGTATACTCTGATAACATAATTGTTCTTTCAGCTTAAGTGTTTAATAAAATGTTGTTTTTTAATAATAGATAGGTAAAATTAGTGCAGCAATAACTTCAGTACCGAATGTTCAAACTCCAATTCAACGAAAGCTTGCAACTCTGGGAAAGTGGCTTGTCGTATTAGCAGTATTGCTCTGTGCACTTGTGGTCGCGATTGGGATTGCTTATGCACGAAATACAAGGGACACAATAACTATCGGTATTAGGTACCAACTAAAGTTTATTTATATAATGATTGCTATTTTGAATATCAATCGCGTCACTCATCGACTCGATCTCCTCCTTTTAGTTTAGCAGTATCGGTAATTCCAGAAGGTCTTGTAGCAGTAACAACGGTAACAATGGCAATTGGTGTACGTCGCATGGCGGCTCGCAACGCTATTGTCCGTACCCTGCCTTCCGTTGAAACGTTAGGCAGTGTCACCGTAATTTGTTCAGACAAGACTGGAACCCTAACCGAAGGCAAAATGGGTCCTACCGAACTATGGACAGCTGATGACTCACTTTACAGTTTCACCGAACCGACCTCGCTCGATCCAAACCGCGGTCAAATGTTGCGC
Organism: Paraglomus occultum; assembly: GCA_910592205.1. Classification (NCBI taxonomy): domain Eukaryota; kingdom Fungi; phylum Glomeromycota; class Glomeromycetes; order Paraglomerales; family Paraglomeraceae; genus Paraglomus; species Paraglomus occultum. The sequence goes on along the minus strand of CAJVPJ010000664.1, from coordinate 11,127 downwards.
GCTTTAAGAGAATACAAACAACAACCAAAAAGCTCTGTCGCTAGTCTCATTCTAACGGAAAGTGCGGCTGTAAAGAAGGAAAAGAAAGAAATTCTTCAGGAAGATAATCCCCAAGAAGTATCCAAGGATATAAAAGAGACACCTGCAGCGGTTGTTACCGCTTTGATGATTACAGCCTTGTGTAACAACGCATCTGTCGTTCCTGACGACACTAAAGGCAGCGGCTATAAGGGGATTGGAGATCCGACTGAGGTGGCCCTTGTAATTGCGGCACAAAAGGGCGGGTTTCCAAAAGACTATTGGGAGAAACAAAAAGAATTCAAAAAGATTTATGAGAAACCGTTCGATAGCGAGCGTAAACTCATGAGTGTTGCTTATGAAGTACCGGAATCCATCTATACAGATGCCGAGGTTGACGTTTCTCCTAACTATAAACCAGTTATAGTGTTGGCCAAAGGAGCGCCCGAGCAGCTGCTTCAAAAATGTACAGCCCGCTTACCTGCTTCAACTTCCTCACCACAAACATCTTTTAACATCCAACCGGTTCCGTTAGATGATTCTTTTGGTGATCTAGTGTCAGAGCAAAGCTCCCGTATGGCTGCAAAAGGTCTTCGTGTTCTTGGATTGGCATACAAGAGAGTTAGTGTACTTGATAAGGATTCTTTATCATCGGATGATACACAGAAGGATGATACACAAGAAGATGTTACTCCTACAGTAAATGATGCCGAATCGGTTGAGCCTGTTTCTGATCCTGCGTTCGCGGAAAATGGATTGACGTTCGTTGGATTAATTGGATTAATCGATCCGCCTAGGAAAGGCGTTGCCGAGTCTATTGCCAAGTGTAAAAATGCTGGAATTAAGGTTATTATGATTACTGGAGATCACGCTGTTACCGCTACGGCTATAGCTACTGACATTGGTATTTGCGAACCTGGAGTGCTCAACATGGTAAGTGCAAGTTCAGTGTTATGAAACGAGCGCGGTAATTAAATCTTATGCTTAACTATTATAACTGCATTTGCAGAGTCGCACAATACGAGGGGCTGAATTAGATCTATTGTCTGATGAAGCTATAGCCGAATTAAAGCCTTTCCCTAGCGTATTTGCACGCGTTAGGTAATATTATACGTATATTCCTGTGTGTTGTGTCGTCAATTACGTAATTAACGACTTCCGCTTTTACTTAGTCCTGATAACAAGTTGAAAATTGTTAAAGCACTGCAAGCACTTGGAAACTCAGTTGCGATGACGGGAGACGGTGTCAATGGTGCGTTAAATTTCGAATTTTCAGTAATAATGCTTTCATTATTAGTAATTGTTATTCACACGTAATGTTTTTATTACTCTTGCAGATGCACCTGCTATCAAGGCTGCCGATGTTGGTGTAGCCATGGGCATGGGAGGAACAGAGATTACCAAACAGGCAGCAGATATTGTTTTAGCCAACGATGACTTTTCGACAATAGTAGCAGCGGTTGAAGAAGGAAGACAAGTTTTCGATAATATTCTAAAATTTATAGTCTATTTACTAAGTTGCAACGGGGCTGAAATAGTTTTAATGCTTCTGTGTACCATTATCAATATTGATTTGCCATTTACGACCATTATGATTCTCTGGGCCAATATAATTGGTAAGTGACGAAGTTGTTTTACCACACAAATTTGATTATGATGTGACTATAACGCGATAATGTTTTACGTTAATAGCTGATATTCCACCCGCGATGTCTCTTGGTGTCGAACCAGCGGAAAACGATATAATGAAAAGACGTCCTCGTAATCCTAAATCACCTGTACTCAGCAAGATGGTAACATCGATGATCATAGCCCAGGCGTTTGCGATGGCTCTATTGACATTCGGCACATATAAAATCGCACTAGATTTTGAACATATACCTTTGGAAGATGCCAGATCATTGGCATTTGCTACACTGACGACACTGCAGTTATTCCAAGGCTTTCTGTCCAGAACGGTTAATGAAAGTGTATTCAAAACTGGTATTTTGGGAAATAAGTGGATGATTGCAAGTGTGCTAGGATCTTGGGGCTTATTAATCCTCGGGATATACACTCCAGGTAATTATTGTAACCAAAATCTATTACACTTTCTCCATTAATCAATACTTATTTATATTAACAATATTATGTTGTAGGAATACGTCAATGGCTTTCACTTACCCCAGTACCCATATTTGGATGGGGCAAGATAGCAATATGTTTTGTAATATTGTCACTAATAAGCGAAACAGTCAAAGTAATTGCTAGGCGCGTCAGAGACGTGTCAAATCGAGCTCCAATAGAAAAGGTGTAGCGTACGTAATATCACAGTACTTTACAATTTCTTTAATATAATTAATTTTTAGAATAATAGAAGAAACCGCTAAATTTACCCGCTTAATTTCAATTAATAAATGTCACGGATGATGCTGAAATCTCCGAATTTCACGTTAGAATTGAATTATATAATAATAATTACTTTAGTCGATCTATGTTCGTATTTACGTGGAGTTTTGCGTTCTTTATTGCCTGCACCTACGAGTGAACGCTAAAGGTGCAGTTCGTATTTACGTGGATGCTTGGTCTTTACAATGATTGCTGACTCACAATTAAAATAACTATGGTGAATGCTTTTGTCCCATTACACAAATATGGTAGTAAGGGGAGAGGGTTTATTTCGGAAACATTTCAATCGTAAACCTCCAAAAGTCGTCGCTTATTTTTGACTAATACTAATACTAATATCCCCATATTTGATCGTATGGTCAATTAATCGCATAGAGATATGACAGCAGTTGTATATTATGTTACCAAATAAGGCAAGGTTTAGTTCACACAAAATCAACCCTTTCTCGGTTTTCTGAGGGTTTCGAGGTCTTTATTCGACGCACTCAGCCTCCTTTCTTGGGTTCACTTATAACACAAAGGATGCCTACTAACAGATGGTCCAGACGATAAGGGAACGAGTTTATGGAAATGAAAAAAAAAGTTGAAATTTCAGTTGTCTTTTTTAAACATGTCATAATACCAAGTAACAACGAAACCCACCGAATAAATTTGTGTATATGGTCAATTTTTTTTTAAATAACGTTAACAGCAAGGCTAACAAATAAAGTACGTAAACCGTACATGCTAATTAAGTTGGTTGCTTGAATTACTGTTAACTTGGCGCGTCTAGTTATATGATTGCAAAAAAGATTAATCAAATAAGTTTTTCGAACATGTTATTAAATTTATTATATTATTTCTAAAGTGTCATAGAAAGTTACCGGCAATTACGCAGCAAAAGGAAACCGTATTTCTGTGACAAAATTTTTACAAAGCATTGTTTAAATAAACGTTTGACTTGAAGCTTTCTAGGAAATACTATGTTCAGCAAATATTACTTGCATATCAATACGGAACAAGGCTTTCCGTCGGCTTGAAGCAAACTTCCTAATAATAACTCTTAATTGTAAGCTCATTTTACAAGGGTGAATGTTCTCTTCCGATGTAGATGTAAGGGAAACGCGATTACCTACATTTTTCTGTTAGCAAGATTTGATATCACAAAAGCATAAGGCAATCGCATCTACATGAGCCGCAATCAGGTATAAACGGTAAATCTATAAAACATTTGTGCAAATATAAAAGTTTTCTATTTTCGCATCATACGCTCTGCAATATCTTCGTTCATGCAGATAGCGACAATCTATGCGCTTATAGGAAATAATTCTCGAACGGCCGTTTTGCACTAAAACTCAACTCAGCATCAACATTTCTATCCTGTATCAATTATCGCCCTGGTACAATGATCATTCATGCTCAGTAGTCAATGACAATCATAAAGTGTGTGGCGTGTTGTTTCTTCAAACTCCAAAACGAAAACCATTAGGAAATACCAACCATATTACTAATTGATAGTCACGCATATGCATCATATATAACACAATAACTTCGAATTCATGTTAGTCGAGCCACCAGAGAATTACAGTTTTGTACAACGAGGACAGATGACAATCACATGGAAAACAAACGAACAGATTGCTCATCAATCAATCAATCAATCGCGGCTAGACCGACGGCGAGCGTTGAATTTACATCTTGTACTAAATGCTTTTGTATTTCGAACTGTATATAATGCAATATGAGCGATGAGCTCGATATTGCGAATGATCAATGTGGGTACAACATTCATTGGGTATTTCGACTTTCTTCAATATACTTCAATCTTAACTTATCTAATTCTTCTTCAGTAGTGCTTCAAAGTTCAACAGAGTTTTGTAAACATGTTTATGTCAACTTTAGCAATAAATCGAACAGTGTCAATACTTACTACTTGTGTAGACACGCGTTCATCATCTTGAGTTTAACTCGACAAGCCCACACGACCGACACAACTCTTCCTGTGGCACATTCTGCAAACTCTAAAGAAATCGCAGAAATTAGTCGGTAAAAAATTCTGTTAATGACCGCGCTAAATCGATTAACATCAACCTCGGACTTCCGGATCGCAAGTAGCCAAAGCATTCTTTTTTAGTTTGGTCAGCAATTTCTCCTCTTCATGCCGTGACAATACATGCATGGTTAAAGTTTGTTAAAGGTGCAAGAAAATGCATGCTTGTTTCATGTGATCAAGTGCTATTGCCGAAAAGGGAAAGCATGACAAGATACTCGTAGCTGACACATTCTACAAGACATTATGTTCTGGCCGCGATCTCTACCAAACTCAACTTTTCAAATAGTCTCGCAGACTCGCTTACTTACCTTCTTTTATACAAATGCCCGAAATATTGTGTTGCAAACTAAAAGTACTGGCTTTATTAAGCAAAGAGGATTTCATTTCAATTCCGTGGCCGTTTCGAAGGGAACGTTCTTCAGCAGCAATTTTGGTTGCTTTAATTTAGGCATAAAATCTCGACAAACAGCAACAGCCGTTGTCCGTCAGTGCAGGGGAGTAATAACAGAAACACCCTCCGTCACTCGAAATTCTCCTAAAATAAATGAACTGAAGCTGAGATGTACGTAGATTCTTAACCTCGGCAAATAATGAGACTACAAGGCTCCAATTATCATTATTGGCACGATATTATTGCTATGTTTTGGCTTAATCTAATTGCGGATATCCCACTAATGGTGTCAAGTTTCTGTGTCTTCGCTGCAGGTACCGAATTCGATTATAAAGGTGAGTCTACTTGATCAAGGAATCCCGCACCAAATTAGTTCCTCCAACTCTGTCGGGGCAGCTCGTCCAACAACGAGATTTGTTTAATTAGCCATTGATTTTAATAGGGAACGTGAAGACTACTGCTGGTGAATTTTTGAAATCGGATCTTTGCGCACAGGCAAGATTTTTGTGGTGACCACATCAATCATATTAAAATTACTTACATTAAGATTATCTTATCATTATGAAAATGCAGCATAGTCTGCAGGTAAAGGGACAGTTGGCTTCTGTTTCCATGACTTGAATCTTTTGATTTTTGGGCTGAAACTCTTTCCCTTATTTTATTTGTGACGTTTGAAGCCACGAGATCTACGAAAGGTAAATTAAGCTGTTGGATTTCTCTCATCTTTAAATTTGGGCTGACTCGAAGATGTTTTGCAGATTGATACCAAATACATCAATCAACTTCCTGCCATTCTTGTCCGCAAAGAAGCAATCCTTGTAAATTTACTTCATATCCGGGCATTGATAAAGGCTGATTTGGTCGTTCTTTTTGATTCGGTTGGCTCGACCGACAGCTACAATCAATCCATATTCGTATATGACCTACAGGAAAAATTGCGAATGGGTTTTGCTGCCGCGGGTGGGCTTCCTTTTGAATTTAGGTAAGCCACCTCAAGAGCTATATATCTGGCATGTGTTTAAATTCCTCGTTTCCTAATACTGAGACGTTTACGGCGTCATTGATGTAGTAATCAGTAATGTCATTATGCATTAACCAAAATTATGATTACCCTTCCCTCCCTCCCCCTCTTCTCTTTCCAAGAGCTTTGGAAGCAATATTTATAAGTGTCATATCAACTCTTCAAGCAGAAATGGAAGTTTTGGTGAACTTGGTATCTAAACTGTTAACAGATCTCGAAGAGAACATTGATCGTGAGAAATTAAAACTACTACTCCAATACTCTAAAAAACTTTCTAAATTCGAACAAAAAACGCTTATGATACGGAACGCTATTGTAGATGTGTTAGATCAAGGTAGTCAAGAGTTAAGTTTACTGGCTTTTTTTTTAATACATATTTGATATCTCTATTTATAGTTCCTCGATTTCTACTTGCTTTTTAGATGAAGATTTGGCGGCTATGTATTTGACGGAAAAAGCAAAGAATAAACCTCGAGCGATGGATCAACACGAGGAGATTGAATTGTTGTTGGAATCATATCTGAAACAGACCGAGGAGATAGCCAATACTGTTGCGACGTTGTCAGCTAACATGAGGTCAACTGAAGAGATTGCTAACATCATTCTAGACGCAAACAGGAACGCTTTGTTGCTTCTTGAATTGAAATTGACCATGGGTACCCTAGGTGTAGGAACCGGTGCTATGATTGCCAGTCTCTTTGGTATGAACTTGAAGAATTTCTTAGAAGACGATGTTAATGCATTTGCCGCGATTAGTGGTCTTGCATGCGGTTTGAGTGCCACTGTTTTCGTCTATTGCCTACGGAAAATGAACACTCTGAGAAAGTTGGATAAAATTTAAGTTGATAGCCAACGATCACTCTAGAGGTCAAGGAATAAAACGAATTGGTGCGTGGTGAATTGCCAACTGGAACATTATTTAAATTTAATGACATATGGTGCATTCGAATGGCTTTCTCAATGTTCCCATTTGAATAATAATGATAATAATAATAATAATAAAAATAAAACTTAGCTATTTATTTATATAATATGGTTTTGCTCTCGTACGTACTGAATTTTGCATCATTTTTGAAGCTAATTAGTTGTATTAGTATGTGGATGATCTTACATATATTTTTCATAGTCATATTAATATGCAAGCTTGGTTCTTTGACATTGATTTTCAGCATGTGATGAAAGATCACATAGTGATAGTAATAGTAATAGTAGTCTTAACAGTTACCACGTTTACGTTGGATGAAGATGTGAATGCATTATTGCAGGTGTAGGAAAGGTACATTCAATGTAGTGTGCTTGTAATAAAAATACAAATGCAATTGCCAATGCTTTTTTGTGATGATAAGGTAACAGTAATAGACAACTATGACAGATCTATAAGTAGACTGAAGCTATATTTACTACAAATCATTATCCAATCAAAATCTCTAATATTAAATATTTGGCACTTACAGCAATTCCCGCATTCTCTTACGAGTTGCGGAGAATATCAACATGACTGATAGTGTATGGTGAAATTGGCAATTAATTCTAGAGTGATGAAATGATCGGCATGGAATTTGCTAAATAAATCGAAGACACGAACACTTCAAACAGGAAATTCGATAAAGATTAATACAATGCCGCCAGAGGAAACAGAATCGGTTACAAAGCGAACAAACAGTTTTTGGTTGAAATGAGAGGTTTTCTGATTGCAACTCGACTGTGATAACAATGCTCTTCTAACTGTTGAAAGACTGGCAACAGTTCCAGATGACTGGACAAAGCCATTGTGGGCCTGTTTTGCAGATTGTTGATGATTGGACAGAACAATCATTACAAGATGCCACTTGTCCTTATTATATATTTGTGAGTAATGAGTGGTCAAACAGCCATGCTCCAATAATAATAATTCCGCGTTGAAATTTAGTCAATTCTGTCACAATAATTACTAATAGTATGTAATAATACGCTATCATCTGATATTTGTTTGTAATTGCTACAAAATTCAATTGAGATCTAGAGAATAGAAACTGGCGCCTTCGTTTTGGTTTTTGAGATTCTAGCTCAAGGTCAAGCAATAGATTTGAGAATCCTAATGGAGAGTATTTCATCGCATAATAGCTCAAGTGAGTTGGCTATAGCGCAAAACAAAAATATCCATAGCACAAACTTTTCAAAAAAAGATCTAAGAAACAAGAGCAAGCAATCATGACAACAGTTTCTTACCAGAATTCCAAAAGTATATCTCGACCATCTACTCTAACTGAACGGCATCCCATATTACGGGTTGGAAGTCATTAATGCCAGTGACCAGCACCAACACGCCAGGCACCTTATTGTGGATAATTCTGTTCTCATGGTTCTGGGCATTTCGAGGGTGCCGGGACCCACCTGGATAGACATCAAAATTATATCGCCGTTTTTGGATTTCCCTATTTTCCGCTTTTACTAAGCGGGATTTGGCGGATTGATTTCTTAAAGTGTGTGTCTATAGGTGCGCCTATTTATAATGATAAAAGTAAAGTTATTAGGCGGTAGTATGCAAATATATAATAATTGCAATAATACATACCACATAATTGCCAGTAATTGTTATCTTTACAACGGATAATAATATGCGTACTTAATAGTAGGGACGCGACGAAACTACAAGTAGTACCGGTACTAATATTAAATTAATTTCGGCGACAAAAGTTCAACAACCCTTGATGGCTTACGTCGAGTGCAAATGAAGCCAAAATGGCTCGGAACACAAATAACTATACCGCAGACTCGGCCAGTTGTTTTCCAGGCCAAACCGATGTCTGTTCTTTATAGTAATTTGACCCTGTTTGTGAGACTGTTAGTGAATGTCTACAGTTTGTAGAAAATCATAAAAATAACCGCATTCAACCTTACGAAAGCCACGAGTTAGGACGTTTTTATCCGATGCTTTTGCTAATGGGGGACAGGGATTGCATATAAAATTCGAACGATGTGCGAAATATTTCTCGTACGTGCAGAGCATTTCCATCTCATCAACAAATGAGAGCAGGAAGCGGGAATTATCGTTTGACCAATGTGAGCCATTACATATATGTCTTTGATTAAATCCATGACGTAAAAATCAATCTTGTAGTCTACAAAAGCAATTCCAAGAGTAGTTAACTCACCAATTACATCAAACAACAAAAGCGTTATTGTTTGCCTTACCGATACATTGAAAACCCAACACCTTAATGTCTGCTCCTTTGTCAATAGCTGAATCCAAGCAGTCCTTTATAAAGCGGATGAGATCATTACAGTTTTTGAATGTGTTGTTTTTTTGTGATGGGGGACTTACTTCACCCACAAATAAAACAGTTTTCGTATGTAACTGGTGAACGACAGAAATGATAAAATCAGGTTCGTATCGGGGCAATCAAGAAGTAATGTTATTACTTTTATAATCATCTACAAAGTAAATTTAGTTCGTTAACACGTTTCTGGTTAATTAATGGTTAGAAAGACATCATACCTGATTGAAGAGTAGTGTCTTTTTATATGAATACGTGTTGTTGAGATCTTCACGACAAACATAGATGTTATCGGAAACTACGACGCCTGAAACCGAAAATTTGCGTGCCACTATTTCTTTCAAGGTAACGAATTGGATGCCCATGACCGTTTCGGTTATTCGAAAATTTTCAGGTGTAATCGGCGTAACAGAGAAGATATAATTTACTCAAGGAAGAAGAGGAATGCAGCAGAAAATCAAGTTCTGTCACTTACTGTGATGATTATTTGTACTATTTGGTTCAATTAGTTCTTTAATTATACCTAAATATCCGTCTATAATCTCAAAATCGAGCAAATGGATAATATTGTCCGATTTTGTGAAGCATTTTATGGCGAGAAACCCACCAGGCCTAAATGCCTTTGGTCTGCCACTACAAATTAGAATAATAACTATCAACAAATTAAAATTACTTATTAGTAATATTTTCAAGGTCTTTACTTACAGTTGTTCGCATACAGAGACCATGAACGGAACGTCAACCGTGCACCAAATGCTGACGTCTCTATCGTAAATTGTAAACTCTCCACGCGAGGTTGATATCTAATAATTTAAATAAACAGTAGTAAATAACAACTTCAATATTGTTAAAGCCTTCAAAGTAACGCGGTTATAACTAACTTCATAATCTGCGCGTAACGGAGACAGTTGACCCTAGAGTTATCTGGATAAAGTTGTGCAATCCACGGTTGGATTAGCGTGTTGTATCGAATTTTAATTGTATCCGTCATGATGTTGTCTCTTTGATACTTGATATATCTGCCAGCGTATATGTATACTATGTGGGGATTGTACTTGGTAATTGACGTTGACTGTGTTTGCTTTTCGATCCAGTAGATGTCCCAATCGTTTAAGTTTCCCCGGCGTTAAAGTCTCGGTTCCAATAATCTGAATGCAAAGTTTTATTCTTTTATCATTTGATTAATAAAAATAATAATAGATACAAGTTAGACTTACCCGGATATTTTAATTTTGAGTAATCTTGTCGAAAATATAGACGCGATGAAGATACGATGTGGTCGCGGTAATTTTTTCCTATATAATTATATGAATAAGGATCTTAATCTACCTTGGTTGAGTCGCGTTAAAATTATTTTCCCCAGCATCACCATGAAAATTTCACGTTCACATGATTATTTATATATATTAATATATAATTTTAGGTTTAACAAAAAATTTAGCATAAATTAAATTTTGCTTCTATAATTTCACCCACTGCAGTCATGTGAACGTGAATTTTCATGGTGACGCTGGGGAGTTGTTAAAATTCGTAATGTCACGTGCAAAAATAGTTTTATCAATTTTGATTGGTTTAACATTGTATATACCCCTTACAATGAAAGGGCATATAAATCCAAATCCGATTGGCTAACTCGTGCCATATTAATATGTATTTTCTTTGTGAAAAGTTTTTGTCGTGAGAATCGAAGACTGGATTGATAAATAGATGACAGTGACAATATTATTTATAGTAGTAATAGTAAAGAAGAGTGACCAAAGAATAGGTTATACTCATTAATGGCTTTGGGTCCGAGCAATCAATCTGGTGCTTTTATTATTAATCGAAATAATAAAATAGGACTGTTTTTAATTGTTCGACTCTTTAATTACATTATTATTATGTCAAACTAATAAATAAATGTGGTCAAAGCTCGACGAATGCACTCAAACAGTTCTTTATCAACAAGTCAAAAACTATAAGAAATGTTAAACTGCTTTCCCTTAACTGTCTTCTAATTTTCGTTTTTTTCTTGGTTCAT
>CAJVPJ010000663.1:0-19494 GCA_910592205.1 Paraglomus occultum | reverse complement strand
CCAATATGCTTGCTCTGTAACATTTGCTGTGGTGATAAGCACAGTAATGGTGCGTGCATTATTATTATTAATTCTTTAGTTTTTCAACAGCAATAGCAACCTTGTTTTCTAAACCAGTTTGTTCTTGAAAAAACTTGAGGATTATACTTTTTCCTCTAATACTAGCTCAGTAATTTCTTTTACAACTTTTTCTTCTTCTTCTGATATCTTAGCAAAAGCAAGTGTTGATTCTTTCAATTTTAATCTAAACTTTTATTGTTTTTTCTAAACAAAACCTGGTAATTTTTTACCATCTCACCCACTCAATCTTCTCCGTTTTTAATTATAATGGTGTTAATTAATTGATAAGCAATAGAATTATTTCTTCTTTGCTCCATTAAAGCAATTAACAATTGATTACCATTATTACTATTACTTTGCTCAGTTTGTAAATTAGCCTCTGCTTTTTTACAACTTGTTTAAGAACTGAGCAGTATCTGAAGGAGTGTTTTATCCAAAGTACCATTTGGTTTTAAAAGATTACTATCAAAGATAGTAATAGCCTTTCTTCTGGTTTAAGGTTGGAGTATCCTTTTGCTTCGTCTATTGTATTTGTATCTTTTTTTTTGAATGTCATACTTCCTATATATATAATGGCAGTTGAAACCCTAGCGATTTAACATGTCAGCAAACTATAACAATAACGATAACATTATATGGAGCAGACTGCAACAAAACCAGACAAAGTGAACATTCTATAAATGAGGGACTGATTGTGATGTGACTGCAAAATTGATTGGGGTGACTGATGATGTTTTGCCTTGTTAATTTTAATGCTCCCTTTATCATACCAGATCATACAGACTTTTCTCTCTGGAACGGCTCGGCAGGATGTGACTCGGTCCGCGAAACCTACCTTTTATTCTTTCCACTTTCTCAGTTGTCCAGTATTATCTTTGGGAGCACGCTACAACATTATGGGCCATTTCGCTAAGCGATTCCAAGTCCCCTACCGCAAGTGGATGCCAAAGATGCCGATATTTCATTTGCTATCCGACACAGGCGGCCTCCCACGCGCAGTGCAATTTTTATTGGAAGAGTTCTTCGGCCGTCAATTGGAGAAAGCTAACACTTTTTTTGATGACGTGGAGAATATCAACAAGAATATCGATAGAATCTTTACAGAGTAGCAAAAGTTCTCGACGGCCGTTACTCTATCACTGCTTTCGCTAGAGAGCATCAACAACTTGTTCGCGCACTTGTTCGACTATGCATTCTTGAGAAACCTTTACCGCGGACATATGTTCCATCCCAAGATCATTTTCCAAAACTCACTTTGAAGAATTGACGATTTGTGATGAGCAAATGGACTGGCGGTCGGATATTGTAATCATGAATAAGGATGGCGCGTCATTTGGAGACGTGTGCGTTTATCGTGAAGGTGCTGACAATATTGAGAACATCGTCTGTGCACTGCAAGCGAAAAAGTGGAAGAAACCAGTCCCAATCGACCTGCTTACTAAAGAGCACACAATGAACACAGAAACTATTCGAAACATACAACAAGGATCAACATTGGATAATCAAAGAATTAATAATAATAATGCACGCACCATTACTGTGCTTATCACCACAGCAAATGTTACAGAGCAAGCATATTGGCAATTCAGTAATCCTAGTTTTTTTTTCCTGAAGATTGTCTTTTGATATACCAGGGAAATTTCAGCAAATTTTTTGGCGACACATTCAGTTCTCATGCCGCCCTTTCGATGACAAAGGATTTTAACTTGAATTTTGCTACCCGAGAGACTTTAAAAAAGAGGCTTCATTTCAATGATGCGGACGTCGAGAAGATCTTGGATAAAATAAACTCCTCTGCTACCCTTGCCTGCTAATATGCCCCACCGTTCTTCTGAAGATCTTTTGCAAAACTTCCTGCATTTAATAGATACAAAGGACTTGCCGAGGAAATGCAATTTTTGCCCTATCACGCGATCGGGCTGGAGACAGTGGATTATCAGTCCCGTCCTCTCTCGCAACCGGAAAAAAGACGCCGTATAGGTTAAAATAACGCGCGTTTACCATACGTTCATATTGAAATAGAACAAAAATCCGAGTTCGTTTTAATTTGTCAGTTATTAGTCTGAGATAATAAATTCTGACAACCTTAGCACAAATTATTGGTAAACACGTTAATAAATAAATAATATAATAATATATAATAACACAGATAACAATTTTTTTCACATTATATAACGCCGCAGTCTGTATTATTACTATTATTATGACTGGCGCACTTAAGTGACCAAAAAGTAAATAACCAGTCACCGTGTATTTACACAAGAATGTTAAAAGCTTGAAAGTAGTAATTTCCTTTTTGTTTTGAATGTCATCCCAATCAGACTTCAACTTCATCATGTATATATATCTTTTGGCATATTGCTAAACAATAATACATTTCAATATAAATAGGACTAAATTTGTAACCGTCCATTCTTATTACACGCACTGTATCATTGAGTATTTCAACTTCCAGTTGGACAACAATAAAGTAGTTAATGCCTCACCTCAATTGTTGGCTGGGCAAATTGCTATCTGCTATATCGATGACGACAGTAGCGATCCTTTGCTACTGCTTTAATGTAAAAAGCCCGAAGGATTCTTCACATCTAGTAAAATCGTAGTCTTAAACCATATTAATATACAATTAGTTAGATTCCATCATCAATATTGTTAAATCAATCACAACGTAATAGTTAGTGTCAACAATATTTTTTACTATAGTTAGCACGTATGTAACGACGTCTAGCATCATGCTCTGCACTGCTTTTATATGGTTAGTAAAGGGCTTAATATTAAAAATACCTACAACACGGGTGTACCAATCAAAAAAGCGCGAAAGTTAGTTATGAATAATAATTCTGGTGATTTTGCCCGATATGTTGATTTTTAATGTTCTCTATTTATCCTAAAATTCTTGTACCACCGGCGTTCACTTTGGTCATGCCATAGTAGTGTTGAGGGCAGATATTCCTGCGGGGGGTTTCGCCAATAAGGCTCCTTACTCTTTGCCTCTGTTCTTTCTTGATCAGTTTATCAGGTCAGCGAAAATGAGACTCACTATTTCGACTCAAACGGGAGAATTGCATAACGTTGAAGTGGATTCGCAAATGGAGTTGGAGAATTTTAAAGCTTTAGTTGAAGTGGAGGTAGACTGCCCGGAATAAGAATTATTAAAAGTTTCGGTGTTGATTACTGCGATGAATAATATTGACACCTATCCTTTCCAGACAAATGTCGCCATTAGTGATCAAACTCTTTATCACGATGGAAAAGAGCTTAAGGATCCTAAAAAAACTTTAGCACAATGTGGTATTATCGAAGACGATATAGTAGTGCTTCATAGAAAAACGAACTCTTCAACGTAACCACAGTTTTTTTCTCTGAACTTGAAATCAACGTAAATGTATTGGAATAGACTAACACGTCAAATGAATCTAGTGATATGTCGGTCGTGGAACAAATGCGCCGATATCTGATTTCTGACCCTGGTATAATAAGACAATTGGAGCGCGTAAGTTTCACTGACCGTGCTTTGCGCTCTGCTCAATGATTTTCTCATCATAGTAGTTCAAATCTAACATGTCTTATCTGTGTAGACAAATCCCCCATTAGCAGCAGCCCTTAATTCTACTTTGAATAATCCACAACAATTTGCCCAGATATATAACCAAATCAGAGATCTTCCCCGACAGGAGCCTAGTTATTCTGTATGTCGATTTTCGGTTGCTCGAATGCATTCGTTTTCAGATAGTAAAGCTCATTGAGGTTTATCACCTTATTGTAGACAGGCCTTAACCCTGATGGATTAGACATTGAAAGTCAACGCAAAATCGAAGAAGCAATACGACAGCAAAACATCAATGAAAATTATCAAACCGCCTTGGAGTTCAATCCTGAGGTGTTTGGTCGGGTATGTTGACGATAATTAAAATTTATTTAAATTATCAGCACGCATAACACCGAAATTCTCGAAATATTTGTAGGTAACAATGCTATACATAGATGTCGAAGTAAACCGTCACCCGGTCAAGGCGTTTGTTGATTCTGGCGCTCAAGCGACAATTAGTATGTCATCGTTATATGTCAGTCGGTCAATGATTATTGCATTATTGTATTAATTTGGTTTGTTTATTGGTTACATAAAGTGAGCCCCAGTTGTGCCGAAGCGTGCGGGTAAAGTAAAGAACACTATATCCAGTTTAAATGTATTGGGATGTGAAGGAAAGAATGAAACGATACTGAACATTATTTTGTTTTAAACAGACTTATGTGGTTGGTCGATAGGCGATTTGAAGGTATTGCGAGAGGGGTTGGAACTGCAAAGATCTTGGGTCGTGTTCATAGCTCTCCTATTCGCGTTGGAAAGGATCTTCATCTGGCTTGTTCGTTCGTAGTAATGGAGGTAAAGTACCAGAAATTGTAGCTTAGAGCATATGGGCTGAACAGTCCCTTTATTAATCTTGGTCGTTTATTTTCTAGAATCGTGGAGTTGATTTACTATTTGGACTGGACATGTTAAAAAGACACCAGGTTTGTTCTATCACTGTAAACAACTTGACACCTGCTATTCCATAGTAACTTTTATTCTTTGCTTTGTAGGCCTGCATAGATCTGCAAAAGAACTGTTTAATAATTCAAGGCCAAGAGATTCCATTTCTCAATGAACACGAACTACCAGAAAGCGCACGAAACGGTGAATTTGTGGATGAAGATCTAGTGACTCCAGGGACGACATCAGCGAGCGCTGAGGGCACAGCGAGTTCATCGACAAATCCTGCTGCTGCAACTGCCGTGTCTTCATCCGATTCTTCCTCTTCGCCTTCTTCAGGTTTGGAATTACACACATCTGTCAGTTGCGTTTGATATGTCATTCTGTGTTAAATTACGTTTCGTTTTATTTAGACACGCAATTGGAGGAAAAGATCAAACGTCTAGTACAATTTGGCATAGACAGAGAATATGCTATTCAACTTTTGGAAGCTACAAATGGTGATTTGGAATCAGCCGCTAATTTAATACACTTTGATTAAATGCAAAGATTGGTGATGCTATTATTTGGATGTCAGAGATACATGGCGATCACCTACATGTTTTTTTTTCATATTATTAAAATCGTAATTCATTGACTTTTATCCTTGCCAACGTCTGCTATACATTTTGTGTAACTGGAACAAGGATTTGGTTGTAATCTGTGTACCTTTAATATTAATATATAAGCATGTTACTTGACCTTCCCCCAAGTTAATATTAGACATTCGAATATAATATATACTACGTATAAAAGAATGTAATAAATTAACAGATATAGTAATAATATAATAGAGTCCATAAGAAAAATTATTAGTGTCCTCCTCATTTCCTAAATAACTAGTCTTTCACTTTACCCTAAAAGTAGAGACATTCTAAATCAACCTGTTGCACCACTCAATTTTTTATACTTTCTTTACGTCAACCAATTGTTTCTGAAGTAAGACATTTTCGGCCTTCAAAACCTCCGACTCGCGCCTACATAATTCACACTCTTTTTCTAGTGATTTCACTTGATTCATCAATAAATCCATTTCCCGTTTTACATTTTTAAGCTTTTCTCTTGATTCATCTCTGGCCAGTTTATACCCATTCGCTACACGTTCTTGTTTGGCCAGATAATTTCGAAGCATCGAAATTATTTCTTCACCTGCTTTGTCAACAAAAGACTCCTGAACTGATTGAGCGTAAAGTGGGATTGAAATTGGTGTTGGTGAAATCGGAGAAGAAATAACAAAAGACGTCGGTGTCGAAGGAGTCAACATGTATTTAGTGGCATGGATGGTATCTGATTCGTGAGTCGAGGCAGCATTGGATCCTGGTGTAGTGATAATCTTGTCGGGCTTGCAAGGACGGAAAGGTTAGAAAGATTACGTTACACGATTTTGATACACTACAGATAACTTACTTGACTATCATATCCTTTTCTTTGTCGTTTAGATCGTATTTCCTCTTCCTTATTCATCCAAAATGCTTCTTCTTTTCTTCTCTTACCCAATAATGATCTGCGTTCCTCATTCTCATCATCACTCTTATAATCATCACTAGTTGAAAGGGCACTATCTTCCACAGCCCACTTGAAAAAATCACATCTCGTTGCATTTACTCTGGAACAATTCCAGAAAAATCTCCCCTCATTAGGTCCTGTTTTCCGTACTTGACGGAAGGCCGCTGCAATGCCACACCTACAGAGCGTGGGACTTTGAGAATTGTTCATAGAGCGTAAGAGGTCCTGGTTAAGCCACCTATTGTAGATGCGTTGAAACGAGTGAATAATCGAAAGGCTGAAAAGCTTTCGTGGGACCGTGAACTTGAGAAACCCAAGTCAAATATTCTGACAGCCGCATTCTCACGATTATTATTCACATTCACATGATGTGACATATACCCAATCAGCCGTCGTACCAGAAAATTTTCTGTTAAAAAATTCCACAATCATTTCTTCAACCAGATTCAAATTATGGCGCCTTCGGCAAAAGTAGCAATTGGTCTAAGAATTGGACAAACATACTCGAGTATCGCAATCACAGCCAAAGTAAGATATTATTGATTTCAATAACGCGCTCTCTCCTTTCCGTAAAGTAGACAATTAAGTTAATCATGTACCGACGAATCAATTAATCAAATTTTTATCAGGATGGACGAACGGACTGTATTGCTAACGAAGATGGAGAGAGGCAAATCCCAACTATGATTGCTTTTATGGGAGATGAAGAGGTGAAGATATTAATTATAGCAGTAGAAATATTGCGAATCATAATGATTTAACCGGCATTGATTGCAGTTTACAGGAACTCAGGCGAAACTTCAAGCATTAGGAAATCCAAAGAATACAATCGCAAAGTTCAGGAATTTGATCGGTTTAAGGTGCTTAAATGGACGTTCAACTCAATAATTATATAGTGATCGTATGATTGCATGCCATTTCTGATTTTCTGCGTTCTAGACTTCTCCTACATTCTCTTCTCTAATACCTCAATCCATCTCATGTTACCTCAAGCCTTGACAATATTCTTTCAGAAACATCTCTTCCTACGTGTCCCATATCAAATCTTGATTCCGTTCCCGGATATATAATAACGCACAATTTACAAGAGAAGTCTTACACAGTGTCTGAAATAGCCACCAAATATATTTCCCGACTGCGCGAAAGTGCCGAAGATTTCCTTGGGCAAGCAGTGGACGGAGCTGTATTAGCCATTCCCTTATACTTTACTCAGTCTCAGCGCGAAGCACTCCGACAAGCCGCTGAAGCGGCAGGATTAAGAGTATTACAATTAATTCACGAGCCCACTGCCGCTGCTGTTGCATACTACCGAGATGAATCCAAAGATGTGCTGGCTGTAATTGTTGATCTTGGATCAGAGTCAATAGACGTTACCGTAATGTCAGTTCGTAGTGGAATGTACACGATTCTCGGCACCGCCCACTCGTCACAAGTTGGTGGTAATGCCTTCGATGATTTATTAGTCGCACATTTCTCATCCGAGTTTAAGCGTAAGACTGGAATCGATATATCGTCTAATAAAAGAGCGTTGACGAAGTTAAAAAGCGCTGTAGAAAGTACAAAGAAGACGTTAAGTAGTTCCACAACAGCATTGTGTTCCGTAGAGTCCTTAGCGGAAGGAATCGATTTCAACGGAAACATTAACAGAACTAGGTTCGAGATCATGAGTAGGAAGCTATTCGACAAGTGCGTCGAGTTCGTCAAAGAGGCAATCAGCAACGTTGGGATCGAGCCTGTTTCAGTTGAAGAGGTGAGTCTTGTGAGCTTTAGCTTAGAGGAATTATCATGGACATTTCTCACGTTATACATTTATATTCTTAAAAGGTGATCTTTATTGGCGGAGCAATACGCATACCCAAATTACAAGCACGCATACGTGATATATTTTCACATCCGTCCACAGTTATCCGTCAAGAGCTCGAACCAGATGAAGTTATCTCATATGGCTGTGCTTATCAGGCTTCACTTTTAATTAATATGACAAATACAGACATCGCTGAACGAATAGGAAAGGATATTACGGTAACTCCTCATCTGACCAAGCCCGTCGGAATAATAAACGCAAACGGAAATTTTGTCGTGGTTGTACCAAATAATACACCATTGCCAGTGAGGAGAGTTGTAGAATTCTCAATAAATGATGATCAGCATGATTGTTATATTAGCGTATGGGAAGGAGAATTGAGGCTAGTCGAAAGTGAGAGGAGTACGAATAATAAAAGTCAAACTGGTGAAGATGAGGACAATGACAACACAGAAGATAGTGATGTTTCAACGAGTCCTGTTGCGACAGCCGAAAAACTGATAGCTGAGATTGCGTTGTATGAGATACAGGCTGGAAAAAATGGAATGAAATCTGTAGAATTTAGTATCGAGATAGATGCGGAGAGGAAGTGTACAATTGGCCTGAAAGACCAGGAGAGTGGGAAGACCGTCGAAGCAGTAGTAAACAGCTGAGTGTGTGACGAAAGTAAATTTGCTTGGAATTTGTATACAGTAAATGCAGTGACATGGATTTATGCTTTATAATGGCCAAATGATATTCGCGTTTCTTATATGTCTAAATCATCATCTGGATCTTCGTCATCAAAATCATCTGCATCATCCGGATCATAGAATATTCTTCCACCGCTTTCTGCAATTGGCTCAGACTTTTCATGTATTTTAACATATGGTAACACCACTTCATCTCTTGCCTTCTTCTGCTCTTCAGTTATTCTCAAATTAAATAATAGATTGGCTGTAGTTGGGTCAGGCTAATTGTGTCGAAAATAATTGAAATTAAAGACGGTACGGTGAGTTTTGATCACAGTGAATGCATATTATGTATTTAGTATGAATAATGTCGCGATACTTTGATTAAATACCTCAGTTGATTCATCCTGTACTTTCAAATCATGAACTAAGGATATGTTGAACGTCCCAGTCAACTCATCCAATTGGTATGTATTTGTCTCATAAATGGTGAGTTGTCAACTATTAATGACCATCTGGGGTAATACATCTACTAGATAATTGTGTTCATGACTCACCTCATGTTGTATTCTTCCTGATTTTTTCTTTAACCGAATGATGCAGACACCATTGTCCAATGAATTGACATAGTCTGATAACCCTTCCTCATTAACCACTTCTATGAACCCTCTTGACCGCTTCTTAAATATTTCCGTATTATTCACCAATATGGAAGCTGTGGCCATGTGTGACAGTGTATTACCAATATTAAATATTGATGATGGAATTGGAATGTCTGAGTGATAAGTTACTACCATTCTTCCATTATCTAAAACAATCAACAGTAGTTAGAATAATGTATTGCTATGCTCGTGATATCTTAACTCGATATCAAAGTTTACCTGAGAATTTATTGCTTACTTTCTTTAGCAGATTGAATGTTGCAGACGTTGAGCGTTGAAGCAGTGGTGTCAATGAATCAATAAACAAAGTGAATGTGGATGTTTTCACTGTTCAATGTCGGAAAGCAATTGAGGTCGGTAATTGTTACAAGGAATCTAATTACATAACATCAAATTCTTACATTTCACAAGTGTATCTTGAATCAAAGTCGCTAAATGATTTATATCGTCAATATCGTCAACCATAATAGTATTAATATCTGAATTTATCGACGGGCTTGAATCGTTATCATCATACAAATTCACTCTTGAGTAAGCATCAATGATAACAAAACTACAATGTAAAGATATATTAGGTTGTGACGAACTCGATCCGAACGAATATTCTAAAAACACAAAATATTACCTGCTTGAATGGAGCCTCTTAGCACTCCTTGTAAACCAGCTAGGTGAGCAATCTGTACATAAGATGACGATGGTATTATCTCTTAAAAAAAGTATTAATATTCCGATAAGTCACCTACAAGTCAATTACCACTGTTCACAACACTTACTCTTTCGCGCCGGCTCGTTTGATAAACTCTCTTACTATTACATTAGCAGTCTGCTGTATCGTATCTTCGATAGTGATAAACGGAGAAAATTCTTTATTGCTAAGAATGCGATCCAGTAATAACGAAGCCATCAGGATGGAAACCACGGAGGAAACGTATTAGTATGCGGTTTAAATTTGATTAGCTGCACGTGATATTTGGAAATGGCCAATGTGGCTGACTTTTTCGTATCTGGAAACTTAGAGTGTTATTGATACTTCGCTCTCCACACATCGTATTTAAATTTTACAGCAAACAACGCACGATTAATAGTAACGGACACAATTGGTAATGGATTAGCCATGCAATATGAAACTTCGTAATCTCGCAGATACAGTAACAATGTTATCAATTTGTTACAATCAATCGTACGAATGCTCTACTGAATAAATATAATAAAAGAGCATAGTCAGACGGGAATATTACGGTACGAAATATTTTCATTAAGGACTCTTTAATCTAATAGTAGTTGATAATTACTATGAGATATAAAGGTAATATTGCCAATAGTTCCGGAAAATAAGCATTACTCCCTTTAAGTATACGGGAAGCCTATTTTCGAAGGTTATAACTTCGTCACAGGCGTAATATGAACGTATAGAATGATTATAGGAACGCTTACTTTCGGAGGTAATAATTTTACGAAGATATTAGAATGTGTGCATTTTAGAGGGAGAATGTTCTATGATCAATAAACACATTTTGCCAAATGTAAGTTGTCAGAGTCACAGCTTGACAATCACGTGGAAGCCCAATGTATGTTGTGTACGGAGGAGCATCTCCTTTTACCCGCTAATGAACATTGGTAGATAACCACTGTAATTTCTCTTCGTACACGTGGCAGATAGCGAGCGGTAATACTCATGCATAATGCTCGATTTATTAATATCAATGCTGGTATTACTCGTATACTTCCTAATCGGGAACTCATGCGGGATAAATTCATATTTTTATATCAACGTTAGACTGTTTATTCAATTCCTAATTTGATCGTCAGGGATCTTACTAAACATCTTAATCTGTTTGCAAAGTGTAACAAACATCAAATTCGTGTGACGTTACGTTGCTACATATTTCATCATTAAATTCGCCCCAACCACCGTACTTAATAAATATTCGAAAGATGGATGAACGAACGTTCGTTTCAACTTCTGCGCAATCGATTCTAGGTTTTTCTTACGAAAATGAGATCCGACCAAGAAAAGACGATCAGAAAGCAATTGACTTGTACCATCTAGCTATTGAACAAGGAGATGCCAGTACACAGTATGCTCTCGCCGTGTGTTATAGAAATGGAATTGGAGTGGAAAAAAGCTTTCGAAAGGCAGTCAAATTATACCGAAAAGCTGCTGAAAAGGGACATGTTAGTGCACAATATAATCTTGCCGTGTGCTATACAACTGGAACTGGTGTGGAAAAGAGATATCGAAAGGCAAGTGAACTGTACCGAAGGGCAGCCGAACAGGATGATGCTAACGCACAATATGCTCTCGGTTTATGTTATGCAACTGGAACTGGCGTAGAAAAGGATGAGCAGATGGCCACCAGTTTATATCAAAAGGCGGCTGAACAGGGACATATTGATGCACAACATATTCTTGGTTTATGTTATCAGAATGGTACTGGAGTGAGAAAAGATTATCAAAAGGCGATTGAATTCTATCAAAAAGCTGCTGAACAGGGACACACTGGTGCACAATGCAATCTTCTTAAGCTTTATGAGAATGAAAGCGATATAGAACAAAGTACACACATGTTAGTTGAACAAGAGCATGTTAATGGACAAAATAACGTTGACAAATACAATAATGGAACTGACACAGAAATTAGTAATCACACAAGTACAAGTGTTGAGTCATATAAAATTGATGGACAGTGCACACAACTAAAGGATTATACATATGATGAAACTGGAATTGAATGGGAAGAGACTTTTGAAACAAATCAAGAAATTGTTGAGCAGGAACTTGACAGCTCAAAACATATCCTTGCTGTGCATTACGAAAATGTTCAAAAAACAGTTGTGCAAGAACATGCTGATTGGCAAAATACTCTTGATGTATTCTATAATAATAATGATAGAACTAAAATAGAAAAGAAGAACCATGGAACAGCTGACTTGCAACAAGAAACAGTTGATGAAGGTAATACCAATACTTGTGAACGAGGAAGTCTTGATGCCTTATATACAAATGAATTTGGGAGAGAGGAGCAAGAGACAGTTGAATTATATCAAGACTTAATTGATATTGAACAGAAAGCTACTAATGCAAAAACTAATGCAGAGCTATCTTACAAAAATTGCATTGGAAATAGTGATGAGGAAATCAATATATATCCCCAAGAAGCAGCTGAACATAAACAGGAAAGTGTCACTATACAACATACATGCCATGATCATCAAAGTGAGATAAAGAGTGATGGGACTGATAAACAAGATACTGTACAATATAATTATAATATGAATATATGTCATTGGAATGGTACTTCTGTAGAAAAAGACTATCAAAATGCATACAATAACAAATTATATCAAAAAGTAGTCAAACAAGATTATGTTGAAACACAATATGATCTTGATGATTGTTATATGAATAACAATAGAATGGAAACTAACAATCAAGAAGCTGATCAAAAGACTGAAAAAATGCAACATAATAATAATTTTACCCAGATAGAGGAGGTTAGTGATACACACATTCAACAAGATGTTATTGAAGGTTATTTCATTAATATGGAAGAAGATTGTCAAAAGATCAACAAGTTGTCTCAAAATACTAGTACTGAACATGGCACCAATGTATCATATGATTTTATTAAACAAGTGACTCAAGTTGAGGAAGACAATCAAGATACAGCTACTAGTGATTCTAAAGGTAATACAGAAGAAAAAAGCAATGATCAAACTTCTAGTGACCAAGATATGAACTTACAATATACATGTTATGAAAATGGAAACAAGGCAGAGACTGAACAAAGGGATGCCAATGCACAATTTATACTTGGTTCACATTGTGAAAATAATAGTGAAGCAGAAAACAATGATCAAAAAGCTATTGAATTATATCAAAAGGCTGCAGAACAAGGGGATGTGGATGCACTATATAAACTTGGTGTATATTATGAGAATGGAATTGAAGTGGAAAAGAATTACCTAAGGGCTGTTGAGTTATATCAAAAGGCAGCTGACCAGGGGTATGCCAGTGCAATGTATAGCCTTGGTTTATGTTACAAAAATGGAATTGGTGTAGAAAAAGACAGCAAAAAGACAGTTGAACTGTATGAGAAAGCTGCCATGCAAGGTCATGCTAGGGCACAATATGGTCTTGGTGTATGTTATGATAATGGAATTGGTGTAGAGAAGGATAACCAGAAAGCATTCCAATTGTATCAAGAAGCTGCTAAACAAGGACATATCTATGCACAATATAATCTTGGAATATGCTATGAGTATGGAATTGGTACAGAATCAAATGAACAAAAAGCAGTTGAATTATACCAGCAAGCAGCTGATCAAGGGCATGCTAGTGCACAATATAATCTGGGCATATGTTACACAAATGGAACTGGAGTTGAAAAAAATAATCAAAAAGCAGTCAAATTGTACCAGAAAGCTGCTGAACAGGGGGATGTTGAAGCACAATATATTCTTGGTATTTGTTATGAAAATGGGACTGGTGTAGAATGTGATACTCAGAAAGCTATTGAATTGTATCAAAAATCTGCTATACAAGGGCTTGCTTGTGCACAGTACCGCCTTGGTGTATGCTATGAAAAGGGAATAGGAGTGGGGAAAGATTATCAAAAGGCAATCAAGTTGTATGAACAAGCAGCTGAACAAGGGCTTTCCTCTGCACAATATAACCTTGGAGTCTGCTATGAAAATGGGATTGGTGTGGAAAAGGATTTTCATAGGGCTGTTGAACTATATCAAAAAGCTGCTGCACAAGGAGATGACAATGCACAATATAATCTTGGTGTATGTTATGATAATGGTGTTGGAGTAGATAAAAATCATCAGAAGGCATTTGAGTTATATAAAAAAGCTGCTGAACAAGGGTATGCTAATGCACAATATAATCTTGGTGTGTGTTATGAAAATGGAGCAGGTACAGAAAAGGATGACCAAAAAGCAATTGAATTCTATCTAAAAGCTGCTGAACAAGGTGATGCCAATGCACAATATAGTCTTGGTAGATGTTATAGAAATGGAATTGGTACAGAAAGAGATGATCAAAAAGCAGTTGAACTATTTAAAAAAGCAGCTGAACAAGGATATCCTGATGCACAATACAATCTTGGTTTGTGTTATAATGATGGAATTGGCATAGAAAAGAATGAGCAGAAAGCAGTTGAACTGTATCAAAAAGCTGCAGAACAGGGTTATGTTAGTGCACAAAATAATCTGGGCATTTGTTATGAACATGGAATTGGAGTGGAAAAAAATTATCAAAGGGCTGTTGAATTATATAAAAAAGCTGCTGACCAAGGAGATGCTAGTGCACAATATAACCTTGGTGTATGTTACTTAAATGGAACTGGAGTGGAAAAAGATGAGGAAACTGCTGTTGAATTATATAAAAAAGCTGCTAACCAAGGAGATGCCAGTGCACAATATAATCTTGGTGTATGCTACAATTATGGAATTGGAATAGAAAAAGATGATCAAAAGGCTGTCAAATTATATCAAGAAGCAGCTGAAAAAGGCTATGCTAATGCACAGTATAATCTTGGTGTTCTCTACAGTTATGGAATTGGAATAGAAAAAGATGATCAAAAGGCTTTTGAGTTATATCAAAAAGCTGCTGAACAAGGACACATTAATGCACAGTATAATCTTGGTGTATGTTATGAAAATGGAGTAGGAGTAGAAAAAGATTATCAAAGAACAGTGGAATTATATCAAAAAGCAGCAGAAAAAGGACATGCTAATGCACTTTTTAATTTGGGTGTGTGCTATGAAAATGGAAGTAGTGTGAAAAAGGACAACAAAAAAGCAGTTGAATTATATCAAAAAGCAGCTAATATGGGGCATGTTAAGGCACTATACAATCTTGGCAATTGTTACAAATATGGAGTTGGAGTAAAAAGAGATTACTACAAAGCAGCTGAATTGTATCAAATGGCTGCTGATCAGGGACATGCCAGTTCATTGTTTAATCTTGGTGTATTTTATTACAATGGTACTGGTGTAGAGAAAGATAATCAGAAAGCAGTTGAACTGTATCAGAAGGCAGCTGAACAGGGTGATATTGATGCCCAACATGTTCTTGGTGTTTGTTATGAGAATGGAATTGGTGTAGAAAAGGATGATTATAAGGCAGTTCAATTGTACCAGAAGGCTGCTGAACATGGACTTGCTAGTGCACAATACAATCTTGGTGTGTGTTATCGAAATGGAACTGGTGTAGAGAAAAATAGTCAAAAGGCCATTGAATTATATAAACAGGCTGCTTCACAAGGATTGGCTAGTGCACAACACAATCTTGGTTTGTGCTATGAAAATGGCATTGAAGTAGAAAGAAATTATCAAAATGCTGTTGAGTTGTATCAAAAAGCAGCAAAACAAGGACATACTACTGCATTAAACAATCTTGGAATATGCTATGAAAGAGGGATGGGAGTTGAAAAAAATGATCAGAAAGCAGTTGAACTGTATCAAAGAGCAGCTAAAGAAGGGCATGCTGATGCATTATACAATCTTGGTGTATGTTACAATAATGGCATTGGAGTTAAACAGGATTATAAATATGCAATTCAGTTGTATCAGCAGGCTGATAAACAAGGACATATTAAGGCAACATACAATCTTGCAACATGCTATGCTGATGGAACAGGAATAGAAAAAGATGAACAAAGGGCTGTTGAACTATATCAAAAGGCAGCTGAACAAGGACATTCTAGTGCACAATATAATTTTGGCTGGTGCTACATGACTGGGACTGGGGTTGAAAAGGATACTCAGAAGGCGGTTGAATTATACCAAAAGGCAGCAGAACAAGGTCATGTTCGTGCACAGTACAGTCTTGGTAATTGTTGCAAAAATGGAACAGGAATAAAACCAGATATTCAAAAAGCAATTGAATTCTACCAAAGAGCTGCTGAACAGGGTCATACAAAAGCACGAAGGAAGCTGTCTATTTATCTTGAAAAAGAGATAGAAGATTAAAAAGCAATTTTATTGCGCCAGTGGTTTTGCTAGTACTAGACATGGTTATTGTGAATGATATCTGGTTTAATTATGCAAATATCAAATGGCATGTATATATAACAGTCAATTTGTATTTGTTGCTTATTATGAAATCTAAAGTTTTATTATTATATTAATATGAACCATTAACTTATTATTATTATAAAAGGGCAATTTATTATTTCTACTATTATTACAATAATATAATAAACAGTTAAATGCTTATTATACATATCATATCGCTGCCTTGTTTAAATATTGTGAGACAACTTTTGCAACAATGTCTTTCGAGTGGATAGAGTCACATGCCCGTACATCCAGATTAAGTCTCATTATCAATACATTTTATAAGAATTGGTAAGAAGTATTTTGAAGACAAATAGTGATAGAATAACGAAATTGCACCTTATATTTTTAACTAAGAGAAACCAAGACTTGCAAAATTATTTAAATGAAAAAATCACCTGTAAAATTTACCAGGAAGAATTGAAAGAAAAACTTAAGCGAAAATTATCAGAAGCATCTCAGGAACCTAGGAATAAAAGAAAAATCTGAGTAAAGATCGCATGAGTTTATAATATAGGAGTCCTATGTATTTTTTTAACACATTATGTAAAGGAAATTCAACAAAACAAGACAGACTGAACATGTAAAATATATTATATGGTTATTCCTAGGCAATAGATTAAAAATTAGATGCACTGTGTCAGAACCATTTGAAGAATTTGAGGGAGAATGTCGAACCAAGAGTTCATCACCGATCGACCAAGAGTGTACGGCTTTGCAGGAACCAGGAGTTCATAACCAAACAACCAAGAGTTGTTCAGCTTCTGCCAAAGTTAGAGTAGGTACGAACCAAGAGTTCATCACCGATCGACCAAGAGTGTACGGCTTGACCATACTCTAACCTTCTCCCTTTTCACTGTTTTTTTTTTCGTAAACATACCTTCCAGTTGACGATTATAGACTCTGCTTTTTCTCTACATTTTGCATCAGAGCCATATTTTGAAATTCGTTTGAGATCTTTATTGATCGAATCGAGTGCTTGCTTGAGAGTAAGCTGTGAAATTTGTCAACAACTATTAACTCTTTATTTCTCATTTTTTCTCCCAAAAGTGATTGAAGAGCATTTTTTCTTGATTTTAAGGTTATTTAACTAATTTTTAATCACTTCATCTTTAGTTGTAGAGCAGCCAAGTTTAGTTTTATCTTTTTCTTTATAATGACTTAAGACATTCTCTCATGTCCATTGACCGACGTTTTTTTTCAAAAAAATCCATATTGCATTAAAGAAAAGGAGTTATACAGTTCAACGCGCCGACTTGTGTGATGTTCTACGAGGCACTAGTAGAAAAAAAGGCAGACCCGTGACCTTAATCCACACAAGCCACATGACTAAAGTTACACTCAATTCAATCACGAGCTTATGTCTAATTAGCTTTAGTTATTGACTCGTATTATCAAATTTTCGCCAGCAATATAGGAGGTTTGCATTCTTTTATATTAATGTAAAATACCTGGAAGAATGAGTTTTACATGTATTACTTCGAAAAGTGGAACTCAAATTAAAACTCATTTGACTAGCAATAAGCGTAAAGCATCAAGCAACCGTCGAATAGATGCAAAAACCCATTAATTATTGAACAATAATGTAAGTGAACTGTCCGTATGCATATTAGTCTTGCAGAATCCGTTAATTATTGAACAATAATGTAAGTGAACTGTCCATACGTCCACAAGGCTTGCAAAATTAAAATTTCTCGATTTGTGAACAATAATGGTCCATGTCTAGATGTTTTTCGTATGATTTAGTAAAAAGAAGAATCGCGATGAAATTTAATTCGATACGATACTTTCATAATAACCGTAAATTATTAAATACAGATAAAATCAAATGGTAGCATTATTTTTATTTGACCACCCGCATTATCGCAAGTAATCTTCAAATGCTTTTCGCCTTTATTCAATTCTTAATTCCATCGAATACCATACTCAGGCTTTGCCGATAATTTCGTCTTCATCGAGAACGTAATTAATTTGTTCGCGTACTGCTTCATCTTGGATACCAAATAAATGTGCTTTACGCGGACTGATCTTACTTGTTGATCGGAATGGGAAACGTGAACGTTTTGCGCTTAATCGTAACTGCAATGAGCAGTAGCGTCAATGTTACAATAATCAGCTTTACCTCCGGTTACAACGTAATTATCATCTATCAAATTTTTGTCGTCCCGCTAATTTCGTATTTTTGTGGTAATAATTTAGATTTAACTAGATGTTCTTTGAACTTTTTTAGCAAATCTTTCGCTTCTTCCTTACGAGCATTATACTGTGAGCCGTTCCGAAAATGTTGGCACATAAATTTGCTGCCCAGCCAATTAAATACGCGTGACTTTTGTATGTCACAAAAGTGCTCATATGAAACCAAAGAACAAAGTATGTCATTATCTCTAACTTTGCGCATATATTCGTCTCGTAAAATTCCAGGGTGTGTCTGACCAGATGTGTGTCCGAAGGTCGAATCGAAGATATCTTGGCGCCAGTACAGTAATAGAAAGGTCAATCATACTCACTGAGAGCATACTCGAGATAATTGTCCTCAACTTCTTTGAATTCCGGTATTGTCAAACGTGTCTTCTAGCCCCAATGCATCAATAAAGTCGATCGATGTCTTGACTGTAACTATCTTCGTACGTGCTTAAGAGCAGCACGCGTAGATTGCTATTATGATAATCGATAAGGCCCCTTAAATCATCCCAGAAAGTTGATGCGCCGGCATAAAGGATCTGTGCTTCGTCGATAATAACAGTCGTCGGACTTGTGCATTATTTACAGTTTTTCCATTTGATACCAGAGTAATCTAACCAAAATTGGTCAAAGACCTTTCTATCATCCAGTAGACTGGGATACTTCTCATCCCAGCGAGCCAGCGAGATTGATATAATTGTATAACCTTGGCTCTCAAGATATAATTTAAGCTTCCTGGCTAATGTCGTCTTGTCACATTCTGGCATGATAAGGGAACATTAAAATTTACAAGTCCATAAGTTATGAATAAGCTCATTATTACTTTTTAAAATGTCATCAGTCACCCTGGTCAATTTTATGGCCACATAATCAGCCTCTCATTTATAAAATGTTCACTTTGTCTGGTTTTGTTGCAGCATGCGAAAGATTTTTCTGTTTAAGAAAAATAATGATATATAATAATAATAATAATAATAATAATAATAATAATAATAATAATAATAATAATAATAATAATAATAATAATAATAA
>CAJVPJ010000662.1:0-19497 GCA_910592205.1 Paraglomus occultum | reverse complement strand
AGCCAAGAGGAGTATCAGAGGATTAAAGATATTAAGATATTAGACTTAGAATTCTGTGATTATGGACATCTGAATATTCTAAATTTAGGCTGGGAAGCCTGAGGGAAATGACATTGTGGGAAGCATGAAAAGGAGCATGTTTTATGTCCGGAATTGTGTTTGGGGTGTATTGGGAGGAGGTTTTATGGGAGAATGGTGGGGTGGCAGAGGAAGAAGTTTAGGGAATATATCCGTCGAGGATATATCTAGTTTATTTTCGTGAGAAAATGAATTGAGTGTGTGAGGAGGGGGTATGGTTAGTTGGTTTTTCTGTGAGGAGTATGGGTAAAATAGATTAAAGCCCCAGCGACAGAGGTTTATAATAGTAGTATGAAAAAAGTAGTTAAAACTTTCAATCAAAGCCAATATCCCGACAAAGAATTCAAAGAATACCTTAACCAATTATCCAGTCCGCACTATCAAGGAGGTTCTTGGATTTTACCTAAAAATCCAACTCCTTTACAAAAGAGTAAGCATGAACTCTGCCGAGAAATCTTAATTTATCAGCGTAAACATAAACTCACTGATGAGGAATTAGCCAAACAAATGGAAATAACCTTGGCTGAAACTGAGGATATTTTACATTACCGCATTGATTACTTTACTTTGGATAGATTAATGACTTACGCAAGCAAGTTATTTAAATTTGAACCATTGATAATTGGAATAATTAAAGATAGAGATTTAAATGGCAAAAGAAAAGTGGTCTAAGTTAACCAATGAGGAATTTAGCGAAGTTGATAAAGAATGGCAGTGAACTTATTTGCTTCTAACTCCTATAATCTTTAACGAACAAACTATTACTAAAATAACCATCACTGACCACTATAAATTAGAACATAGCGATGTTATGACTAATGAAAAGATATTAGAAATAATGAGGAAACTAAATGGTGAAATAATAAAACCCGAACCGAAGAAAAAGCCTAATTGACCAGATGTTTTTGTGCCGAAAGGAATTGAGTATGGAGATAAAAGGTATTTATTAGTCTTTTGGTTTGAAAAAAACAGTTCAGATTGATTATGAGTTAGAGATGGTTATCCTGATTAGTAAAATATACTATATAGATTGTCAATTTAGCCCTAGTGCTGATTAGGTTAGTCTTATTCTTGGGACTAATTTGGGCTAAGGGTTCTTAGTTAGTTTCAGTTCTCGGAAGGTTCTCGGAACTGGCTAGAGCTAAATTAATAATCTTATGAACCTTCCAAGCGTTCAAGGAATAAAAGTTCCTCACAAAAAATCAAAAAAATACTGAAAACAGTATAACCACAAGCGTCTTGCTTATATTGTTGCTAAAAATAAAGAAAGAAGAGCATTTTTAAAAACCAATAAACCAGTTAAACCTCTTTCTCTTTTTCAACAAACCAAACAAAACCTCCTTTTAAAGTTATTAGTTAATAATCGTTCTTTTGTTCCAGTTCCAACTAAATTAAAGCACCCAGTAATTAAAAACTGAAATGCTGATAATTACTGATACCCCAAAAAACTAGACTTAAATAACTTACCAAGAGGTTGCGTTCGGATTTATGAAGACAACTGAAATCACTGTGCTGTTGTTTGATTAGATATCGACCAAAAAGGCTGAACTAAACTTGCTAAGCAATTAAGATGCGGTTATGTCAAAAGTCCCAAAGGTCATATTAGAATACCAGTTCCAGTTAGAAATCTAGGAAATTTAAAAACAGGAACTCTTTACTACCAAAATCAGAAAATTGGTGATGCTAAACTAAGTGGTGAAGTAATGTTGCCCGGAAATGCTTATTATGATAAAGAAGGCAAGTTTTTAGGTTATTATGAATATAAAGCCTGAGGAACTTTTTTTCCTTATCAGAATCAGATTTGGAAAAATAGTGAAGAATTCTTTGCTAAATTAACTGAGATTAGTGGAATTGAATATAAGAGTATTAGAGAACACTTATTTTGCTTGAAATCAGAACCAAAAATCATTACAGAAAATGATTATAACACCTTTAAAGAAACCTTATATATTCCGGTGAAAGAACCACCCTGACAGAAAATGATTACAACCCAAGGAATAAATTCACAAAATAGGCAGTAATTAGGGGGCATTACGCTTTTTTTTTAATTATTGTCTATTTTGGGAAAGTATTTTACACTTCCCAACTAACCAACTATCGGAATAAGAAAGAAAGTTAGAAATTGAAGCTCAACTATGAGGCAGTGATTAGAGTGGTGTTATACCTGAAAATACTCTAATTAGGGCGAATGAAAAACCCGCCCTAGGCTCATTGCGTAGGAGGTCTCCTCTTACCAACTAGTCTTTACATATCCTAAATTAATTTTAAGATATTAGCAGTAGGCTATTGGTAGGAGGAGAGGAGGGGATAAGTTAAGTGACAGAAAATGATTACAACCTTTGGTTGTAGGGGTTGGTATTAAGATAAAGGAAGTGGTAATTTTCTTTATGAAAGTTGGTAAAGGAAAGTCTAAACGTTAGGGTAAGTTTTGAATACTTATTCTTGGCTACTGAGTACTCAATAAAAACCCCACTGGATAACGCCTTTTTTTATTTGCTTTTAAATGTGAACATTTAAGAAAACTAACCTAAAACTCCCTAATTCTTTGGTTTTTTACTCCCTAAATACTTGGCAAATTAATTTTCAAAACCTCAATCACTTAAAATTAAAAACTTATGAACAAAAAACCAAGTTCCTGAAAACAAAAAGCCAATAAAACCGCACACAAAATAAAAGAAATTGCCCAAGCTGGGAAAGAAAAAATCAACCAAGTTCGTCAGAGTTCAACTTGGCAAAAAACTAAACGAGCGGTTAAAAAAGGGGTTAAAATTGTTGGTTCTCATTTAGCAACTGCGAAGGCTTCTCTTACGTTATCTAATGAAGAAGCTGAGTTAATGGAAAATTTAAAAAATAAACTAAATAAAAAAGGTATTTATCCCTCCAAAAGTGAAATCTTACGAGCGGGCTTATGAAGTTTAAGAACTAAGAATTTAGAAGAATTGGAAGAAGCAGTGAAAGACTTATTTAAAATAAAGCAAATGAGAGTGCTTTAAACAGGAATTTCCTCACTTATTCTTGAAGAATAAAACTAACTAAGAAATAATTCCCTAAACACTTGGCTTTTTCTTAAAAAAATAATCCTGGATAACTTAACTTTTACTAAAAACTTCTCCTAAACAAAATTTATATAAAATATAAATCTTAAATGAAGACTAAAAAAATACACCAAATACTTATGAAAAACCAATACTTTATTAAATTCCAAATTTTCCTGTGCCATTAGGCACAAAAAAAGTAGGATTATAAACTTCACACTTTAAAACTTTACCGGAAGTAAAACAGTAATATTCTAATTAGATTATTAGTTTGGGCTAATAATCTTGTGATTTCTTACCAGTTCCACCATTAGAATATTAGGGCAAAAGAACTGGTAAATACTAAAAAGTGCTAATCTGTTTAAAAATTAGCGAATATAAAGAAAAAAATTAAAAAATTATGCCAAAACAAAATCCATATATAATACCAATAGAAAATAAAAAGCCGTTTGAGACGGTCTATGAATTAAAAAATGAAGTTCCTAGTTTTGAGGAGTTTATGAAAAATTATGAAGGAAATGTTAATTATTCTGATTTAGAGAGTAGTGATATTGGAAGCCCAAAAATTTATGGTCCGGGGGATAGAGATAAAGGCAAAAGCAAAAGCGAAGGTTCAGGGAAGTATAATCAACACTTGATTAATACCATTAATGATAATACGGCTGTTGCAAGAACTGATTTGTGAAGTGAAGAAGTATCGTCTTATAAGGAAAGTGATTGAAGTATATTTAACGCTACGTCTTCTAATCAAGCAAGAGGTGGACTAGGTGGCGGAATAATAGATAGCAGGAGTAGTGTTTCTTTTTTTAGAGCTAGCGATGGTGAGGGTAATGAGGTTAGATTTTTAAGTGGCAGAGCCGGAGCTGAACTTGGATTAGGTTTAGGAGGTGCTACTGCTATGGCTGAAGCAGGTTTTGATTTAGGAGGTGTCGAAGCAAATGGCTTTCAAGTAAGAGTGGGACCTAATATTGACACGGGTGGTTCAATTGGTCTTGGTGGAGTAGAAGTTAAAGTAGCTGGTCTTGGTGTTAGTATTGGTAAAAAGACTGGAATAAGCACTCCTCTTGGAGAAATCGCAGTTGATTTCGAAAAATGTGCTGTGCAGTAGATGTTACAAAAAAATCCCCGAAGGAGAAGAAGTTGCCAAAACCAGTGGTTATTGAAAAGTAAATGGCTGAGGGAGGTGAGGAAATGAAATTTTCTGTAAAAAGTGTGCTCTCTGGCAGGATAAAAAAGACCGAACCTTTTTAGCCGTTTTTTTCATATTTCCATTTATAATGTTGATAGGAGTTATTATTTATCTGGTTTCAATTGGTATTTTTCCCTTTCGTGTGATATTCTATTCAATTCCTGGGTTAGCAGTAATTACCTGCCTCGTATGATTTGAATTTTTGCCCGTTAGAAAAAAAGGTAAAAAAAAGAACCAAAAAAAAATTTTTCTAAAACCCCCAAAAACCTCCCCATAAAATCAACCTCCTGCCCCACTTTTTCTCCTTAACCACAATAGAGGGAAAACACTAAAAAAAACACTCTAAAATATATACATAAAATAATTTATAGATAAAAGTAATTTATTAGATAAAAAAACAATTACTCACTCCCAGAAAAAGGGGGGAAAAAAGGGTGGGGGAAAGTTAGGTTTTACCTTCTTTCAATTTTTATTTTTTTTGCTACTTTTTTTAACTAGTAGGTAAAGGTAAAACCAGCCTTAGGTTTTTAGTTCACTTTTTAAGGTTTACTAGTAATTATAAGAGGTAGGAAAAAAGTAAGCAGAATAGCAAGGAATTAGTAAAGAAAAACATGCAAATAAGCCAAGAGGAGTATCAGAGGATTAAAGATATTAAGATATTAGACTTAGAATTCTGTGATTATGGACATCTGAATATCTTAAACCTGGGTGGAGAAGTTTGGGGAAAGTGATATTGTAATAAGTGTGAGCGAGAGCATGTGCTTTGTCCTAGTTTATGTTTGCCGGTCAGTAGGAATATTATTGGGTGTGAATTGGTGAGGAAGAGAATTAAGAAAACTGAGGAACCAGTGAAACCGAACTGTCCTTATGATTGAGCGAATTGTTATTTGTGCGGGAAAGAGTTAAGAGGAGCCGGGAAGACTGGGAGGATTAAGAATCGGAATAATCCTAGTTTTTGGGGAGTAAGGAGTAGTTATAAGATATTGTGTTTGGGGTGTTTGGGGAAGAAGTATTATGGGAGGATGGTGGGGTGGCAACGAAAGAAGTTTAGGGAGTATAGGAGGAGGGGGTATGTTTAGAAGAATTAAGCCAAATTCTTCCCAGTAAACACTATTCACAAAGCCTTTCAAGCCTGAGCTCAAATTTTACTATCTACTTGTCCTTTTTTTTTCAATCAAGCGTAATTTTTTATCAACAGCCCGTAACCGATGAAGGAGAATTTTACTTTTTCGGTCTAATCCATTTTCTCTATTGGCTTTGATTAATACCTCAAAACTAGCCACATTCTCCAACTCCTCTTCCTCACTAGTCAAAGGAGCAATTACCGTATATCTGTTATACTGGTTTTGTCAATTATTACTCAATATCAAAACCGGGCGGATTTTATTTTGCTCTCTTTCCCTTTTACGGTTAAAGTCAATTAGTCAGATTTCGCCCTGCTTAGGAATTTGTTCACTCATTTTATTCTATTCCATCCCCTATTACTTCATCTCAAATTTCATCCTCTTTACGGAGAGATTTACTATCTCTTTTATAATCAGCAATTAGTTTTTGTTGGAATTCCTTAGTCTTTTTATCTAAGTTCCTATCGCTTTTGGCCAATTCATTAGCAATAGCTTTTTCAACAAAACCGCTAACTTTCCGGTCTCCTATTTCTTCTTTTAACCTTATATACAAATGAGAACTAATACTGACATTTAAAGTTGGCTTGGCTTCTAAATTTCTTGGTCTTACCATATAATTTATTTTTGTTTTGATGTTATTAGACTAACAAAAAAGATAAAAATAAGTTATGGACTGCTCGAAGCAGTTCATAAAAAACCAAAACAAGTCAAAAAAAAAAACTAGGTATCCAATCACTAGGCAGCCAAGTATTTTAATAACTAGCTGGAACTAAACTACTTGTTTAAAAAAAATGGTAAAGTTCAGAGGTAATTAGGCACCTTGCGGAATGTAAATTCCAAATAGTCCTAGTCCATGTCGCAAGAGAACGCAAACATTATAGCAGGAGGACTTTTTTTTTACTGCTATATAGTTATTTTAGCAAACAAGTTATCCATGTTATCTATTGCTAGCATACCGCGCACACGCAAGAGAAAAATTTATTATGGAAGAACTGTTGAGACGATTAGATAAGCCGTATATCAGAGTAAAGACTAAGAACAAGATTCCTCGGGTATTAGATTGAGTTAACCATGCAGAGAAGCAGAGTATAGAGGAGTTGTTAAAGGAGAATGGAGAATATGGATTAAGAACTGGAACCAAGATTGGTAATTATTGGTTTTGTGCTTTGGATATTGATAAGCATGGTTGAACCAAGTTATTTAAAAGTTGGCAATCTTATATCAAGACATTTCGGGGCATTCATGTTTATTGTCTGATTAGAGAAAAAGAACCACCAAGCAACAGCATTCTTTATTATCAGGGTAGGAGAATTGGTGATTTATTAAGTAAGGGCAAGCAAGTAATTGGGGTAGGAAGTAAGCACGCAAGTGCAATTGTTTATCAATTAATTAAAAATAGAAAGTGGTTTATGAAGTTGGAGAGTGTTGAGGAGTTAGAAAAGAAGTTAGAAAATTGAGGAATTGAAATGAACTAAAAGTTTCTCAGTAGTTAGGCTTTTTCAGCAGCAGAAGTTTTAATCCTGAATACTCAATAAAAACCTTGTTAGATAATGCTCCTTTATTTACTTTTAAATTGTAGAACACTTAAGGAAATCTACCTAACTCCCGAATGCTTATTTTTTTACTTACTTAACATATATAAAGAAAGTTGGGAGAATAGATTTGTTGAACTTGAGTCGCAACAATACTAAAAATAGGTATTGCTGCCAATTGCTGGGGTATTTGGCTAGTTGATTCCCGAGCTTTTGGAAACGTTTGCTGTCTAGCTAACTTTCTCAAGTCATTTTCTATTGCTTGTAATTAATTACTGCTGAGACAGTTTGGTGCTTCTCAATTAGGATAAGTTCCACCATGGGTTCCGTAGTTATGAAAAAGGTTGTGAAAATAATTCATTCTGTTAAGACTATCAATAGTTACTTGACAAGGACAACAAGCCAGTTTGCTAATACCAATATATCGTTGGGGAACATCCCTCCTTCTTCTGTTGTCATTTATTAAGCGATTAACTAACTTCATTTCGGCATGCATCATTTGCCTGTGACCGATTTTTGAAAAATTTCCTCTTCTAATTGCTTCAACTAAATCTTGACTTAATGTTGAGTTCTTAATAGCGTTGGTAATAATATTTAAATCATGTCACGGTGTTAAGCAGTCTCAAGCCCAATTAGCTTTTCGATTTATTCTGTTTGCCTCGTCCTCTCGACCGTTTTGTCTTTCTCGGTTTGCTAATCTTCTCTCTTCTGTGATCTTGTTGTAAACTACTTGAGCTAAATTTTGAATAGTATTTAAACTATTAAGCTTGTCATTAGAAGAAAAATTCCGATTGCTTCTGTAATTCACAATTTCATCCTTTAACCTTGTTAATTCTCTATACCTAGTTCTCAATGAATTAACTTCTAAAACTCTTTCCATGGCTATCTCAGCTAACGTTATGTAATTTCCTGCCTCTTGAGGATTATTAGCAAATCTCTGTAGGTGAAGCAAATAATTATCAGCGTAAATAGTTGCTATTTCTCTATTATTAGAGTAAAGTAATCGACCATTATGATAGCATACGGCAGCACAAACGTCTTCTTTTCCTAAAATTAATCGTGCCAGGACATCTAAATATTCAAATCCTCCTCTCCGTGGTTGAAGGCTTGAACAAACGTGGTTGTCATTATTATCTCTTTCCCTCCTAACCAAAGTTTCAATTATTTGCTTAAGTGTCATCTTAAATTTTTATTTACTGATACTTATCGCCGAAC
The DNA here is from genome assembly GCA_910592205.1 of Paraglomus occultum. Classification (NCBI taxonomy): domain Eukaryota; kingdom Fungi; phylum Glomeromycota; class Glomeromycetes; order Paraglomerales; family Paraglomeraceae; genus Paraglomus; species Paraglomus occultum. The sequence goes on along the minus strand of CAJVPJ010000662.1, from coordinate 11,324 downwards.
TCCGAAAGTGGTAATCTCTTACTAATTTTTCATAGTGCTCAACTAAAGAATAGTCAACTTTGGCAAACACATCTTTTACTTCAAAGTTTGTTATTGTCTTGGCATAAATGTCTAAGTTCTTCTGTTGTAAAAATCACTCCATAATCTGCCAGTTTCCTCCCCTCTCAGCTATGCCTGAAGCCATACTATGCAATACTGTTCAACCATATTTATCACTAGCATTAATATCACATCCTTCCTCAATAAGGAATTTCAACATTTCTAAGTTACCTTCTCCAGCAGCATAATGTAATAAGGTGCCATCTGACTCATTTCGAATGCTGTTTATGTCGATGTTTCTTTCTTTGACACTACTGATTATTTTTCTAACTAATTTAACGTCTCCTTCCTCTACTGCTTCAAATAACTCTTCTCTTTCTTCCTCCGATATAGTTTCAATTTCCATCATCTGAGGTGAACTTGATTCTTGAATTCCTGTTTTTCCTTGTCTTATTTCTCATTCCTTCCTCACTTTTTCATAAGCACTTTGGGAAAAAATATTTTTGGAGAAGAGAAGGGCACTTTTAGAAGAATTATCTTCTGAAATGAAACTTATTGGTAAACTTATGGAAATACAGTTGTCCAAGAGATATTTAATCATTTCCCGTCCTTCTCCTGAGCTGCTGTCAAAGAGCAAATTGTTATTTGTATCAAAAACCTCAAGTCTGGCTCCCTTTTCTATTAAAAATTTGACTAAACTCAGGTTAACCTTGAGCGTGGCAATTTGTAGAGGAGTTGCACTAAAATAATTTTTCGCTTCTATATCTGCTCCTTTGCTTAATAACAATCCAATCACCTCCGTATTATCCTCTATTGTATCATAATGCAAGAGAGAGTTTCCGCCCTGATCTTTTTCATTGACTATTTCTGGCTGATTTTTAATAATTTCCTTTAGTAATTCGAGGTTATTTTCTTTTAACACCTCAATTATTTCTTCTAATGAATAGCTTTTTATTGTTTTTGCTTTTTTTTTTCATCAAACATTTTTAAAGGGTTTTAATAGGTTAGTATTTTGGGGGAATTTCTATTTGGTATTGAATTTCTTTTGTTTCTGAATAAGAAGAGTCAATTTTATTCTCTTCTTTGAAAGTTTTTACCACAAGATCATTAAAAATAAAAATCTCTGGAGAACGAGTCAAGATCAAATCAGTAAGAGGATTATTAGAACAGTCTAATAGTTGTAAGTTAAAATTTTTTTGTAAATCTAATTGAGTAAATGAATTATTGTTACAATACAAATGAGTAAGATTAGGAGCATTATAAAGAGTAACCCTGTTTATGTTGTTGTGCGAGAGATTTAATCTCCTCAATCGAAGAAAAGAACCATTTATTCCTCAATCACCAACACGTTTATTAAAGGAATAATCAATCTCTTCTAAAATATTCCAGTTATTTACAACAAGACCAAAAACATTGTTATTAAAAGAAACATTTAATCTGCGAAGATTAATCCAACCTTGTTCACTTCCTAAATCACCTTCTAAATTTTGATTACTAATATCTAAATTAATTATTTCTTCTCTTCTTTTTCCATAATTTTCTTGATCTTCTTTTCTTTGACAAGTTCCACTTAGAGGATAATTTTTGTTGATTCATTCCCGAGCATTTACCATAATACTATATTTTACAATAATAAACAAAATGTTCTTATTGTACATAAATAAACAAGACAATTATTTAAGATAATTAAGTAAAAATCTTAGTAATTAGGTACTTTTTGAGTTTTTAGTAATCAAAAGAAAACATCTGATAAATATTTGGAGAGGGTTATCAGAGAAAGGATAGCAATTCCATTCTCTTTTTGATTACTTTCTTTATTTAGAGTAAAAATTAACAACTATTTGTCTTGAATTTGCTGTTGAGCCACTAATTCATTATGGTAGTCAAATTGTAGTTGTGCTAAATCATTTCTATTTAAAAATTCTTCAGAAAAGCACTCGGGAGAAAGATATTTTTTTTCTCTCAGTCAAACAACAAAACATCAACCTTCCTGTGGATTTAATCTGGGGATTACATTAAACCACTTTTCAGCCTGTTCATAGGTAAAATAACTAGACCAATTATTTTTGATTATTGAATCTTGAAAATCTTGGTGAATAGAAGTTCAAGTTGGGATATTATTGTCTTAAAAAAAATTTTCTCTACTAATTTTTTTATTTATGGACATAGGGGAGGGTAAAACACCTAAAATATACTATATAAACATTCAACAATAATATTCAAGTAGAATATTAAGGATATAAGTATATGAAAGGGAATTGAAAAGAATTTGGTAAAGAAAAAGGACTATTTAAGAGCATTTATTGTGGAGACTGTAAGCAGAGAAAAGTTTGCGGCAAGTTAGACCAATCTTTTTGCTGTCCTTGTCAGTATCAAATAGAATTAGAAAAAGCCAAGGGATATTCTAATTATCAGCAAGTTTTTCGGAGAAAAGAACAGGAGCAAAAAGAGAGATTTCGGCAATTACAATTATTAAAGAACTATCAAAGATGTAAACAGTGCAGAAGTTTAGCCGCAGATGCCTATTCTTTGTATGAGAAAAGCCAGTTAGTTTGTCAGCCTTGCCGTCTAGTAAAAGAAGGTGGAGCTTCTGGGGCGATTAGTTTTTTGGAGCAAAGTAATTGATATAAAAAGCGTTGGAAAATAGATTTAACGGAATGATTGGATAATTATCATTATTTACTAGTAAATAAGAAGTGTGCTGATAAATGGTTAAAAGATAAAGGACATCCAAAAAATTGTGCTTGCTTGGAACAAGAAACAAGAGAAATTTGCTCTTTGTTTACTAAATCTTTGAAAGAACTACGAGAAAATTTAAAGAAATGCAAGTGTGAAACTAGTGAAAAAGTAAGGGTTGATTATTTAGATAGTGCGGGTAGTGGTTGAACTTATTGTGAGAAATGTGAGACTAGAATAGAGAGTGCGGGACATCATGGAGTGATTAAGAATAGGAATAGTCCTAGTTTTTGAGGATTAAATGTTAAAGAAAGAATTTTATGTGGGGATTGCTTGGCTAAACTAGCAGAGAAAATGCCTTCTTTGCGAAAGGCTGAATTTAATAGGTATCGGAAAGTTAAAAGACTATAATTTTTGTTAGAAACAAGAAAGTAGGAAGGTTATAACCTCCTACGATAAAATGAAAAATACTTGAGTTAGGTGAGTTTGGTTTCAGGAAGACAAGAAAGAATTTAGAAAGGAATATCTACAATAAGCAACTTAATTTTGGGAGAGTATTTGAGCTTGTAATTGTTGTTCTTTTTCAATATTTTCAATCTCTTTAAGTCAGTCTTTTTCTTTCTCTAATTCCGATTTCAACTCTCCTAAATCTTTATGAAGAGAGTCGAGTTTTCTTTCCATGTCTTCCAGAGTCCAGTATTCCCTAATCATTTCGATCGATAACAATGTTACAAACCTTTTCATATCTATTATTAAATGTTTTGAGTTTTTTGTATTCCCTCAAACCTTCTTCTAAATCTAGAATTTTAGTGACGTGTAGACTGATCTTTATGTCTAGTCCCTTATTTTCTTGAATAACTTCAATCAAAGAATTATAAGTTTCGCTAAATAAGAACGTATTTAACTCTTCACCTTGCAAGTAATTTTTAAACTCATCACTACGTTTGTCACAAAAACTCATCTTGCAACAATTGTTAAAAACAGAGGCTATTTCTACCGCCAATTTAATAGGATTGACTATTTTGATAGGGCTATCAAAAGCTTCTCCCATCCCTCTAATTCCTTTAATTATTTCATCCCTAACGGCATATTCTTTAGTGTGCGTTTTCAATTCTTGACAACACTTATTTAATTCGTTAATAGTTTCTCCAAGGCAATACAAGAAAGACTCTTTTGCTTTTTGAAAACTGACCAACTTATTTTTTACTTCTTCCTCTTTTTTTTTTTGAAAAGATTTAATAATCTTTACTATCTCCTCTAAACTTTCTTTATTATTCAATATTTTCTTAAAGCATTCGCCGCCGCTCCTTAATTTATCTCGTAATTCATTACTTTTTTCTTCGAGATTTGATAATTCATTTCTTAACTCAATATTACTTTTGCTTACTTCAAGAACAGAAACTAGAAACTTTTTAAGTGTCTTGATATAATCATCAATATTATCTAAATTCTTTAATTTTTTTGATCGTACCAAGCAAACTTTAATCTCGCAAAGTTTTTTTACTTCTTCTTTCTCTTGCTTCACTTGCTTGCTACACTCTTCTATAGGAATATTATGTTCTTCTATTATTTTTGAATCATCTTTATCGGGATTGTTTTTCATGCTTATTTCGATGCTACTTAATAGTACTTTTAGCATACTTTTTACTGCTTCTTCACTTCCTTCATCGGCAGCGGAAACTAATTTGTTAAACTGAACATGCAATTCTTCTTTTTTTAACCCCATGAATATTTTCAAATCAGTTTGCCTAAAATTGTCTAAGATATCTTCTAGTTGTTGTTTAAAACTATTATTTTTGAATAAATTCCTTACTCAATTTAAGTTTCTGCTTTTTGGAGAATTTTTTTCTTTTAGCAGTTCTTCCTTTTCTTTTTTTAAAATTTCAATTTTTCTTAATAAAGGTCCTAAAATTTCAATTAATTTAGTGTTGCCATCTATTTCTAATTCTTCTAAGTTATCTAAGTTCCTCAGAAATTCTAAACTAGTTAAATTATTTTGACGAACATTCAGTTTCTTTATTTGAGAACAATTGTCAATGACCAAATCATTAGTGTCACAGTTTCAGATTGTACATTCTTGCAGTCTTTTTAAGTTTTTAAGAGTTATTTTATCTACTTTCCTAACATCTTGCAAGTATAATTTTTCTAGTTTTGAATAGCCTTCAATAACTAACTCTCCCTGAAAATTTCGGTTACGTTTTATTTCTATTTCTTTTTCTTGCTTAACATTGTTAAGCTCGTGTTTAGTGCTTATTTTTACCATATCACTATTTACTTATTAGTAGGAATCTCAACATTGACTTGTAGTTCTTGCTCTGCTTCAATAAATCTTTCACAGTAACGAATAATTACATTTATCTTTTCTTCCGAAAAACCTTTTTCTTCTAATCTATCTGCTATCTCTCAAGCCCTATCCTCTGCTTCCTCATTATTCCTATCTTTTATAACCATTTTCCTAGCTTGGATAAAATCGCTTATTAACACTTTTTGTTCTTCAGTAAGAGGCTGATCAATTTCTTTTTCCAATTTTTTTAATTCTGGTTCTAAGGCTCGCTTTTCAGGTTTTTGTGATAATAACACGATTTCCTTGGTATTTATTGGAGAACTGTCTAAAGAACCAGTAGAACGTATTTGATAAAGAGTATTTTGAGAGAAATTATCGTACTCTACCTCTATTTCTTGATATTGATGATAGAATTCGGTGTTTTTCTTTTCTTTAATTTCATAGTCTCAATTCTCAATAATTCCTTTCAATTCATTGGCATTAATTCTCTTCCCCGGATCAATATCTCAACACCTTTTAATTAAGTCTTTCATCAATGGAGGTATTTTCAATTCATCTACATCGGGCCTTAATCCTTGGCATATTTTTAATGCTAGATTTGTATCTTCTAGATTTAAATCACTATAAGGATAAGTATTCGCCAATAACTCGTAAGCCACTATTCCAAAAGAGTAAATATCACTGGCTTGAGTGTAAGGTTGACCTTGTAAGACTTCGGGAGCTACATAAGGAAGAACACCGAAGACTTGACCCTCTCCTTTTTGAGAATTAACAGATTGGCTTAATCCCAAATCAGCAACATAACTCCGATCATTAGAATTTAATATATTTCCACTATGCAAATCTCGATGGATTAGATTTTGTTGATGAATATCTTTTAGTCCACTAATAATATCTCTTAATCTGTCAAGTTTATCTCTAAAAGTTAATTTTTTTTGCTGCAGATACTGCCTAAGGTTGCCTCCTTCCATGTATTGCATTGCTATCACATAATTCTTAGTCTCGGGCTCTTGAGAAATACCATAACATTCTGTAATATTGCCACTTTTGTCAACTAACTTATTATTAGTAATCTCAGTCAAAAATTCGGGAGTGACATTTTGAGAGTTAACAAGAATCTTTAGAAGAACTGTTTTATTATTGCTATCTCATCTTGCCCTATACATCTTACTAAAGCCCCCTTCAGCAATTTTTTTTATACCACTAAATTCTTCATAAGGAATTCATTGTAAATTACTTCCTTCTTCTCTTAACTTTTGTTGTTCAATAAATTTCTCTACTAATTCTCGCTTTTCTAATTGTTGTCATTCTTTTTCAGCACAAGGTTGACACCAATTTTCACTAGAATTGATTTGCTGACATTTTTGGCAAAACCCTCACCTACACCCTTCTAATAAAGAAACAATTTTAGTTAGTTTACAATCTGGTCTTTTCTTAGTGGAATATTCAATTTCTTCTAAACTCTTTGGTAATTTATCTAGATTTGTTTCACTAATGTCAGTATTGCTAATATTAAGTATTTTCAATTGCTGCATATTACTTAAGAAATCAAGCGATCCGGAAAATTTATTATAGATGCCTTGATCTATTTTTGCTCTATCATTGTTTTCTAAACAGAGTTTTTCTAAATTAATAAAACTGCTGAGAAAAGATAAGTCCTGTTCAAGAAAATTATTGTTTCTTAAATTTATTAATTTTAAACTAGTGGAATTATGGGGCAAAATTATACTAGTTAATAAGTTATCATTACAATAAAGTTCAACTAGACGAGAACAACTACTCAAGTTGAGGGAAGTAAGTTTATTATGAGGAAGAGCTAATTTCTCTAAATTAACAAAATCTGAGAGATTTAATTCTCCTTCCAAATCTTTCTCGTATATATCTAATCTTTTTATTTCTTCCCTAGTCTTGCCAAAATTGTCAACATACATGCTCTCATCTTTTATCTGACAAGTTCTGTTTTTAGGATAATTTCTATCCAATCATTCTTGTGTACTTACCATATTTTTATTAAATTTGCATTATTTTTTAAAATTATTATTTCACAACCACTAAATAACTCTAAGAACTAGTGATTGATTTAGGAATTATTTCTCTATTAAATATCTTCTCAGTTTGACAATAGACATATTATTATTTATAATTTATAGATATTTATAGAACTCTATTCCTTAGTTAATAGCAATTTTTATCCTATATTTAAGTTTTATACATTTTTTTAGAAAAGAGGATTATTAAAATCTTTATTCCTCACCTAATAGGCTCTTAGGTCAGAAATATATTTTTAGTATAGTTTATTTATAAACTATCTTTTTTTATACTCTCTTTTGAGTTTGTTTTTAGGGTCTTACATAACGCTTAGCATAACAAAAATAGATTATGGTAAAAAAAGAGTTTTATTTTAGTAAGTGAGGATATAGTAGAAAAGATTTTCAAAAGTGAGGGAGAAAAGGAGGACTAGTTTTTAAGTATGCTTCAGCTGCGGAAAGACAAAAGGCTTATCGGAGGAGGAAGGCCCAAGCCAAGATAGAAGCCAGGCTAATTGAAGGGGTTTTGAATATGGAGACTGGAAGGGTGAGGAAGTGAAGGAATAATGGGCAGAGGCAGAGGGGGTGGAGGGAGAGAAGACTAGTGAGAAGTTATTAAAAAATAATACATACTATAAAATTAAGTATATGACAAAACTAGAAAAATCAAAAATTGAACATCTAATAAGAGAAATTTCTAAGGTTATCACAGAAAGCGAACTTGATAAAGATAGCAATTATTACGAGAGTTTGCTATCCATGATTGAAAACTTGACCTTAATGAAAGAAGAATTAGAAAAAAGTGACAACAAAGTTACTCGGGTTGATGAACAAATTCAAGATTATACCATATTTGAGGCTGCTGAAGAAAATGAAGCAGAAATAATTCAGAAGTTAGTTGAAAGCGGAGCAGATGTTGACAGTATTGATGAACAAGGAAACACAGCACTACATTACTCAGTAATGAAAGGTAACCTAGAAGCCACCAAAAAACTATTAGAATTAGGGATCGAGGCTAATGTAAAAAATGAGGATGGCGAAACCCCTCTTCATATAGCCGCAAAACTTGATGATGAGTATGAAGAAGACGTAATATTAAAAATTTCAACTGCTCTTCTCGAGAAGGGAGTTAGCCCTACTGCTCAGGATGAGTTAGGTAACACTGCCCTTCATTACGCTGTTCAAAGAGGAAATCTAAGTCTTCTAAAAACTCTTGTTAAAAAAAAAGAGTATATTAATGTTACAAATAATTTTAATTGGTCAGTGTTGCATAGTGCTGCCTCAGCAATAGTTGAAGGAATAGAAAATTGGGAAATTATTGAATGGTTAATCAAAAATGGAGCAGATGTTACAGTTAAGTCAACAATGGGTTCTTCTGTTTATGATATATTTCGAAAAAAAGACCAAGCTTATGCTGAACGCTATAAAAATATCATCGAAATTCCTGCTATAAAAAAGTAATTTCGGACATGCCAAGCGAAAAAGAAAGATTCATCAAATCCGTTGGGGAACTACTCGAAGAAATAAGTCAGTTAGAAAGAGAGAGAAAAGGAAATAAAATTTACCATGAGCTTTCGAGTGTCAAACCAAAAGTAATTGATAGAGATGAAGAAAAAAAATCCTTAGATGCTTTGGCTCGATTGCTCGATAATAAGGATGAAACTTGTATTGCCCTTAGTTATTTTAAGGATAAATTACTTGTGGCTGGCAATGACGAGGAAATAAAAGAATACACAAAAAAACACTTAGAAGTTTTAAAAAAATATATTCAATCTCCCTTTAAACAACAATACGAGAATTTTTTGATACCATCCATTGTTGAGTTTCTAAGACGTATAGAATACACTCTATCTACAAAATCGGACTCAAGTACTAAACAATTTAACAAATTTCTTAAGCAAATTATCGAAGAAAGAGAGGGGGAATTCTTTAAGTTAATTTGGATAGAAAATAGCAAGTGAAAAATAAAAAGTGAGTTAAAACACGAATTAGAGGAAGAAAAATTGAATTTTGATAAAATTTGCCAATCACTTAAGCATATTAATACAAGTAAGTTAATGTCCGAACTGATAAATGTTTTTTCTGAATCGCTTGACTCAAAAGTAAGAGAGATGGAAGTGATCAATCCTTTAAAGGATGCGAATCTTGTTGCCAACAACATTATCAGTATCATTGAAGGGGAATTTAGAAAGGTAATTTGGGCAGTTAGTGAAGAAAATTTGAGTTACATAAAAGGCCCTCGAGGAATGCATGCAGAGATGAAATTATTACAAAATTTAAGGTATGAAAAAGCAAAATATATTAGTATTAGCAAGAAATGTTGTGCTCCTTGTTATAAAGCTTTAGAAGTACTAGAAAAAACTGATATAGTTTATGGAACACACGGCTCCACATTCTTTGAAGGTGGTTGAATTTCTCCTGAAATTAATGATAACTTTCTCACTAAACTTATAGATAGTCTTGAAAAAGTAAAAAAAGATATTCAAGAAAGAAAATCTGGTTTTTATGAAAAAAAAAAGAATTATGAAAAAGTAAAAAGCCAATTAGAATCTTTGGAAAAAAAGTCTAAGTTGAATTCAAGGGACAAGGTTAAGAAAACAGGATTAGAAGACGAACTAAAAAAACTAGAAATAAATAAGGAAAATTGACCTTATACTAAGGGAAATCAAAGCACTGCTGAACCAAATGAATTTCTAAGAGAAGTACCTTGGGTGAGTAAATATAAAGATATTAATGACTTGGAAAATAATGGTAGCAAATTAAGAGGACTCGAGGAGCACCATGAAGAATTAGCAAACATAAAGTCATTCTTTAAAAAAAATTGGATTCAGAAAGTAAACGACTTGAAATGAAATCTAGGAATTGCCCCATGGAATCTCGAAGAAGGCGAAGAATGAGAAAGTAAGTTAAAAAATAAAGAAAACTTGTTAGAAATAGAAGAATACGCCAAAGAAATCATGAGAGACATTTACCAAAAATCCGGAAAAGAAATACCAACGGATTTGCGAAAGATGGAAACTAAAATCGAAACCTTTCAACAGTAAAAGAACCTTCGCCAAACTAATTTGTCACAAAAGAACTATGAAAAGTAGTGGCTAAACTAATTAAATAGCCTAACTAACCATCTTTTTTTTTTTTACTGATTTACTAAATACTTATACCAAAAAGTTCGCCAAGAGTAAAAAGATGGATATCTCTCATTTACCGCTCAAATTTGCTGGTCTTTACTCTGAACTAAAAACTAGTAATGGTTATGGAGAAATGGGTCGTTGTTTCCCGCACCAAGTTATTTATCCTTATCAAGTTAAGGAAATCAATATCAGCCTTAATCGCTTATATTTGTTAAATAAATTAGAACATAATCGCTATTTTACTAGCAATCCCCAATATGGAGACTATACTTATTTAGATATTAGTTTTGATAAAATGATTGAAACTTGCTCCCATGAAATCGCTCATTATATCCAGTTAGTTAAGCATGATAGAAGTAGTTGTGAAAGTGATTTAAAGTTAGAGAATGGGAATTGTGATAGAGAGTTGGCAAAAGAACATGAAGAATTTACGAGGGAAATTTACGGAATAAAGAAACTAGGTGAAAGGAAATCATGTTGTAAAACATATTAAAGTCGGTTTGCGATCAATTAATCTAATAATTAACGCAATATGGTAATTCAAAACTTAAAAACAAATCCTAAAACAGATAAAGACAATAAAAACCCCAGATTTAAAGACAAAAACGCTTACTCCTTGTGAAAAGGCGAATGAGTATCCAAATACCAAAAAATTAAAAAAGTAGGTTATAAAAAACTTCATTCAGTAATTAATGCTTCTAACCTTAATGACTTATATTTAATTCCTGGTAATAACACCGAAGAATTAAAAGGCAAAAAGGGCTATTACAGTATCAAAATTAACGATCAATATCGGGTAGTCTTTAAATGAGATAAAAAAGGTGCTAATTATGCTGAGGAAATTGAAATTAATCCACATAATAAAAGATATGGTAAATAAAAGTCTGGTAAAATAACATGATAAGAGACACACATATATTAGTCAATTTATTATTATGGTAAAAGACCCCGATTTGAAACCAATTCACCCAGGAGAAATCTTAAAAAGTGAGTTCCTAGAACCTTTGAATATGAAGGGAGAAGAATTAGCCAAAAATATTCAAGTAAAAAAGTCAGTTATTAGGGAATTATTAGCCGAAAAAAGGAGAATGACCGTGGATTTAGCCTATCGTCTTTATTTTTATTTTGGAGTAAGCGCTGAATACTGGTTAAATTTCCAAAAAAAAT
>CAJVPJ010000661.1:0-19506 GCA_910592205.1 Paraglomus occultum | reverse complement strand
TGAAAGAATGCTGCAGTTGCTATGGCGCTTCCGTTTCAATCGTTAGAATATGATTCACCCTCTAATCCCGAACTGATACATTAAATTAATAGACAGTACACGAACCTTTTCTCACCAGGGAAAAAAACACATTTGAATTCCGCTATTCTATCTAGGTTCAAGGCTAAGATTAGGTAATGCAAATGACCAAGTTTCCAACTCCTGAACTCCTTAAAATACGGATTACGTTATTTGCATACTATACAAATTCCTTTCATCCTACGCTATATATAGCTTTCTCAACATGTTAATCCATTGCGTCCTTGTCCTTTGTCCAACCCATTTCGTGTACATTCTCGGTAGAATAATCACATCCCTACAGTGTAAATGGCAGTGTGCTAGCATTGCAACGATTGAGCAGCATTGTACTTAACTCCCCTTCTTTTATCCGGTCTTTCTGGTCATTTGAATTCCTTCTCCCTTATCTCTGCAAACACCAATCGCGGACAACTCCGATAGTATTCACGAAAGGCTCGAGTCAATTATCCAATTAGGTTTATGAGTAGGACACAGGACTTTATATTATGGATTGGTGAAGGTTCTGTTACAATTAGCTGCGTGGGGATGCTTCCGCCCTTGTAAAAAATACATTAGTAAACGAACACTAATTGATCGTATCAAGATATATCCGCACATCGTTCGTTTATAAAAATCTCCGATTGGTATGTTAACCCTTACTTTCGTATCAGCCAATAGGCTTTAGGGGGTGGTGAGGTGGAAAGCAAAAATTTACAAGCGACATAGTAAAGACAATTACTACTATCAATTGCACCTAATATAACTTCATTGTAGTTACTACTCCGAGTCAATGCTAATTCAGATGACAAGAAGAAAACGTCAGAAATGAGCGCACACTAAATTTACTTCTTATAATCGAATCGTCGCAGTGAAAACGCCTGAATTCTTTAGACAGAATACAAGGCGTTTCAACGCCTTCGCATGCGCAAATAAAACCTGTACGGTGGCGTAATTGGGGCGACCACAGAATAAGAAATGTGAATATGGCATTGTTGAGAGAAACTAAAAATGCAAATATTGCATGTTATGTAATATAAGGAAAGAATTAAAATTTTAAGTGCCGCCTTCCTTCTGTTTGGGAAAGACGATTACTTCTTTGTCAAGTCGGCGTTGTATTCGGAATCGATAATTGAAAAATTGCACATGTCTAGTTTCTAATTTCGTCACGCAATCTCATCACATTTGCACTCCCACGTTTATTATAACAAACACAAATGCCCGAATCTTTTGTATGTACGTAATCAAATGTTTATCTTTTGGAGGTAAATCGAAGCCTACAGACGCAATGGCTGCAATTGGAAAGGAGATTGGCGGGTTATTCAGGGTAATTCAGGTGGGAATAATAATACGAGACTGGTGTACAAGCGTAACCCAAATAACAAAGATGCTTTGTTATTTTGACATGTTAATTAATTAAGGTTCTTAAGACAAAGCTTCTGATTTTATTCTACTTTTCGAACGGTCCCCTCCTTTAAAGTATTTCAAATATCAAGCGTATATACGTTACACCATACATGCGATCCCTAAATCTTAAACGCATTGGAAGTAAAGAATTTAGACAGAAACTCGGCCCCTCAATAATTAATTGGAACTTTTTCAACAGCAAAACCATTAAAAATGTCAAAATCCAAATGGATGTGAACAATAGCCCTAAAAGGTTGATGCTTAAAATATTGTTCACACGTTTGTCCTTACTCTCAAACATGAGACGTATTCCCAGATTTACCGCAGAGAAATGTCCCCAGCATGTCAATTATTGACATCAAGATCGTCCCATCCAATGCAAACAGTATATTTATCACTTCATTGTTATTTCTAGCTCTCAATTATTTTATTGCTCTCGTAAGCAATTACAATTAGTATTCAATTTTATTATTTTTTTTTCTTAATTCAAAATCCTAAAAAAGCTATCAATACGAGAAAAGAATAATGGAATTTACACATCACGGTGCTCAAACCGAGCTCACCAAGCGTCCGACTTTAACTACAATGTTCGAGAATATAAAACTTTTTGAAGTGAAAAAAAAAAAAGAAAGAAATTCACGTAACCTATACATACAACCGAGTCGTTGTTAAAGACCCGAATCCAAATGTTCCTTTTGATAATGAAGTTCTTACAATAAATTGGAAATCACAAATTATTGAAGCTATGTCCATACTAAAAGATATGACAGAAGATCTACAAGTTCGGTGTTTTTGCTTCATGAAATTTATCAGCAAAGTTGCCATTTCAAAACCACGACTGTGCGCGCCCAAGTGTCCAAGGGTACAAAAAAAAGAGAAAGAAAAAGAAAAAAGAGAAAAAAAGAAAGGAGAAAGACAAAAAGCAAAGAAAAAATGAAAATTGATCAAGTTTTCTAGCAGATACACATTTCTAATCTAATTCTGAACCCATCCCCCCAATAAATCTTTCGATATCAATCTTACTTCCTTCTCATTATATCTCTCTCGTCCGCCTTAATCCAACCCGCTAGTACAAAGAATTCCCACAACTTACTCGCCTTGTTAACATCGATATGTAATAACTTTTGTGCATCTGATTTTCTGAACGGCTGCTCTCTCTGTACATATCTGTTGGCAGTCGATACGAGCGTATATTTAGCATTGAAATACTGTAATGGCGTTAATCTCAACACTGAAGCCACAGATGCTTCGGAAGGATGCATGGAGCTGTAATGCGGCAACGTCGTGATATTTAATGGAGACCCCTTCCAAGTAATTCCATGATTCGGTACATTGATACGTACTTGGTCTAAACCCAAGTTATCGATCGCGGCTTTCAGATCATGCCATTCCATAGCTGGAGGTGCAGGAGCTTTTGATACACGGACAGTAGCACTTTCTCGTGTCGAAGTTGACGTGATGCCCTCGTTACATGTTTCTCCGTTTTCTGATTGAGGAGATGAAGTTGTATTCGTGCTGTGGTCAGATAAAGTGTGAGAAGACGTTACCGATATCGATGCACGATCGGCGAGTACTCGTGCCATACTGTTTGATTTCTTTTTTCGTTGCACTTTATCGTATGGAATCGGTCGCTTCTTTTTAGTGCGACGACGGGATAGCTTTTTCTGTTCTTGTTCCAATTCTCTTTCTTCGTCAGAGAGAATTGGTCTTGGAGAGTGTGGTCGAGGGTCTTCAATGAATTTCAATTCTTTTAGATTTCGTTCTAAAAATCCACGCGGGTCTTCATTATATAGACCATATACAGTTGTCGTAGGAGGAGTAGGTGGAAGTCCTTTTGTTGGCTGCTTACTTGGCGATCGCATAGGGTATGGATTTTTGCGACGACCGCCACAGTCTGGACGTCGTCTGACTGCATGGGATAGTGTACATAGTTGGTGGTGATGTTGGTGATGTTGATGTTGTTGATGCTGTTGTTGATGCTGATGTTGATGTTGATGATGTTGTTGATGATATTGGTGATGTTGATGTTGATGGTGATGTTGATGCTGTTGTTGCTGTTGTTGCCGCTTTTGTTGTAGGGAAGGTTGATGTGTTTGATCATCGTCTTCCCGAAGTAAAATCCTAATTGATTCTGGAAGGTCGTTGAGCAAGTATCTCGCACCAAGAACTGTTCGCACTGGAGCTTGAAAGGACGGAACAGTAGTATTGGCGGGCGTGACAGGTATTGACGTTATTGAGTTCGGTGTGGCTATTGTTAATGCTTTCGTGGTTGGAAAAGGTACGAGTAGAATATGGAGTAAATATCTCGTTGATAAAATAAGAGCCGATTATCTAATGTTGTTGTCGTCATTTTTTTGTATCGTATATATGATTAACCCTTCTAAAATATGGGGCCGATTTCATATGTATGATTGTCATGCATTCGTCCAATTATATGTCACCAAATTTATATATACTAATAGTCTTATTTAAGTTTATAATAATGCATCCCGCTCTACATACAGATCATTGAGACACATACCTGTAGTTTCCTCCTTCTTCGTCGAACTCTCAGTAGGG
This sequence comes from Paraglomus occultum, assembly GCA_910592205.1. Taxonomy (NCBI): domain Eukaryota; kingdom Fungi; phylum Glomeromycota; class Glomeromycetes; order Paraglomerales; family Paraglomeraceae; genus Paraglomus; species Paraglomus occultum. The sequence continues at coordinate 15,486 of CAJVPJ010000661.1, read as the reverse complement.
TTTAATATGAATGAAAGATCCGTGGGTGTTTGGGGTGGAGACATTGGACCTTTGTTGTTTCCGTGACATTCTGTCATGTGAGTGTACATTTGGCTTAAGCACAAAGTGGATAGCAGCGAGGCTACAAAGAAGGATTTGTCGAGTGAAGCGTAGATGTGTATGTAAGTAGTTATATGGGTGTATGGGTGTGTGTCGGTAAGGTGCTTAACTGAATGGATGAATTGAAATCCAACGTAGTGTGTGTAGAAGTTTTTACCTTTACAGTTCTTAATTACTTTCGAAATTTATGTTTTATGTGCGTATATTTTGTCTGGCCGTTTTGAAGTGAGAGGTGTGTTGGGGGGAGGAGTCAAGTATATATATACTTTAGTGTATATTATTTATAGTGTAGATAATTTATATGTGATTAAAATATGTGACATCTCAATATAGTAGCAATATGTAAGTAAAGGGCGTTTTTAATTAGTGATACCACACTGCAAATTCTCTTATTTTTATACTGACGTAATTCATTATCAACTATCATGGTCGGGCAACCTCAAATATAGACATCAGTGAGATAACCTCCATAATGTAGGGTGTGATTAAAATATATGTACATTTATAAAATAGGTGGACAGTGACGATTAAATGTCGAAAAGCTGTAATTTGTTGTCAAGCGGTATGAATGGGTTAAAATGCATTGGTTTTATTTTATGCGTATAATGTGTAAGGCTCAGTACATATATCGCCAAATTTATTTGCCGAAATATCCCATAGGATGGGGTGATATGTTCGTCCCATATAAGATATAGTGTATATAACGTTTCTATTTTGAAGTGTTTTTCCCATAATTCGTGCAAGCATAATTATAATTGCACTAAATATAACCGTTATTATTATTATTTAATATCATTATTACAACCCACTGTAGCAGTTTAGCATCCTTTATTTCGTTCTCATTTATTGTTTACTCATTATTAGTTGAGTTCAATCGTTATTGAATAAGTTGACTATAATTGTCTTAATGCTTAATGTATTGTCTATTGTTAAAAAACCTGACCAACACTAATATGGCAACTCAGTGATCGAATGGGGGCAACAGACAGAAGCAAACTTTCTTCTATTGACTACTTATGATAAGCTATATAATGCCATGTGGGATACTTGGGTGATAGTACGACAAATATATTGAATATATTAAATCAACAGTGGTTGGTCACCACACTGTTACATCCACGCTTTGACGAGCATTCTTTGCGGCGTAAGGTTCTTGGAACAAAGAAGAATCTATGTCGTCGCAGATTTTTCTACTGCTCGCCAAGATAGAACAAAGATACCATTGCTAGATTGCGGTAGAATTATATATGATTGATTACGTTACGTACTTTTGATCTTTATTTGGGTGAACAATGAGCAAATTGAAGAAACTGTGGACTGATCACTGTTTGAATTTCTGTTTATAACAGCCACTGCGCCACTACTCAAACAAACATCAGATGATATAATGTCTCTACGCAGTATTTGTCAATTGAATTCAAAGCTCGGTCCACTTTATCTTTTGTTTATTGTGTCCACTAATCTTTTTTACATAAATTAGTAATTTACATAGAGGAAACCCTATTGGTTACCTTATAAAGCCAATGGGATGTAACACATTGATGACGACATTGTTCGATCATTTAACTGTCGGGGCACCGCGAATTTTATACCGTCTTACCGATATTGATTACGGATATCGGCAATAAATTATGTAAAATGACATTGCTCTTGAAATTAATACAATGTAATAATATATAATATTGAGTTTCATGTTTTCAATGTGAGCTGTGATTTACTACCAACAAGTTCGAATTTCCATATGCCAAGTAAAAGTGGCGTGAGGTTTAAGCAACTGGTATTATGCTGCCCATGCAACTGTTGTTTGATGCACAAATGCGGCAAATGAAGTGTAAGCGTTCTTTACGTTTGAGTATGTGTTACGACAAATAATGAAACTTGGGTGAATTTGGCGACTTTACTTCCTATAGAAGAAGTCTGATTTTACACACATATTTTTAAACTATTAACTGTGCCCATCTTTTACTTATTTGTATTAGTCAACTTATCTGCTTATTAAATTATACGTATTCCCTGTTCCTTATTATTAGTAAAAATAGTCCATTTTCGCTATTAACAATTTTGTTATGTTATTACTATATTTATTTTCATATTATTTTTCTGTGCTCTGCATATACTGTATGTAAGAGGGCCAGATACCTGGCTGATGAGTAAGAAAAATGAGTACTATATACGTGAATTAATAAATGTAATTCAAATTAATTGTAGGCCAGAGTTTCTTAATTATTGACAGAGATGGATCCTAACATAAAAAAATATATCAATGTGAAAGTGGATAATTGTTACGAAAACAGCGTCAATTCGTTCGAGTCGTCTTTGTGGATGTGCATAGTTTGGCCATATTGTTAGCACTGGTATACGCAACAAGTTTAATATCCCAAACATGATATGCAGTAGATTCGTTCATGTATCCGCACTTATTTCACAACATCCATGCTGCCCATCACAACTCGACCTGCAATAATATTGATTCATTTTGTTTTTTGTGCAGTAAACATTATAATTGGCGTTAATTAATGCTTTATGCAAAGGAACAGACCATTCCAAATCATTTGACAGGCATTAGGATGGGTGAGTATTGGTGAAGGGCTTACAATGAATAGTTGAAGAGTTATACGGAAATTCATTAGCTGAACCATCTGACGACAAAGGCTAATGGCCGATAAATTAGGGTTTGGTAATTGAAACCTCAGACGTCATTGGATCATACTAACACACACATAAAACTTATTGGTAATATTTGAATCAGATTCGATACAGTCACAAACAATTTTGCGACATGGGCTTCTGTGATAACGACAAAAGTCCGATCAATTTGCTCTCACAAATTAGCTTTATCATTCGTATAAATGTACAATCTTCAAATCGTATATAATTTCTCGATATAATTATATGCCATCATCGTACTAACACTATATGCGTTTTGGTACTTTGGAATAAATTAGTAAAACCATCGTCAATCGGCATGCAGTGGTAGCACATCCCAGGAATAGCAAACTGTGCATGAATTATTGAGATTTTTGGTAAACCTATTCGATGTTTATAGGAACTGTAAAATGACATGAATGGAATGAATGGGTCGAACAAACTGAATAGATGGTTTGAGAAATCCGTTACAGCCACATTACACGGATAATGTAATTTCAAGGAGCTTTACCTCCCATGTCAGCAGGCTAATACTTTGTAATTAAGCCATTTATTGTATCTCTTTCATGATATAATACTCATTTCTATCATTTGTCCCTGATCATATGATTTTTATAGTTTTAATCAACACAGAGATGATATTCCGATTCTTTGTTCTAATTGACACCTGGATCAGCATTAGATTTACATTATGGCGGAAAAAAAATAACGTAATAATAAAGTGTTCCATAACTCATTAGTGTATCAGTTATAGATGTTTAATTAACTTATTCATTCACTATGTTCATACTGTTGCATTACGTCAAATGGATCCCCTAATGAACCCCTAATGAATACAAAGTTTTTCCTGACGTAATACCCAATGAGTAAATGACAGCGGAGGTAAGTGACATACGAAGTAATCCCGCCCCAACCCTGATAAACAATAGCTTACTGAATATATTGTCGGTTGATTAAACTGGCATCACATGATTTAGCACCCACCATAGCGCGACAAACGCGCAATTACTCGTAATCAGAACAAAAGGCTAAGCTACCGCCTTATCATACGCCGCCATCAAGTGACCCTCAGTTCACATTACCCGCTGATGAATATCTCAAATAGATAAAGTAATTATATTAACCTGACAATTTTAAACAACCACCCTTTTCTCTGATCTCTATCAAAGAAAACCATGCCCGTAAAGTTTGTCCGATCACGCGCCAGTTAGCAACCAACGTATTACCCCCTACGCTTTTTAACCCCGCTCGCCAAACGCCAGGTGCTTCTCGATAATTCAATATCATATGTTCTCTTCATCGTTTTCCAGAATACTAAAATAAGCAGCCGAACAATTGAATTATACAATATAAATTCCTTTATTTGCAAGTAGTACCTCATGAGGCAGAGAAATGTTCGAAAACTGGAATATTTTATTGCATACTGAAACTAGTCTTAGATGAAAACTATTGTAAAAGCCATACGGGCTATTCAATTAGAATCAATCAAGCTAGTATTTTTACCGTACCATTTTGTATTAAAGATATTAACTAACACATGTCAGTTGTTGAGATCCTCAAGACGAGTGTTTTTAAAAATCTGATTATGAGAACGATGACGAAAGAGACAGAATGTAGGTAGCAGATTAAAGCTTATTTAGAATATAATGAATATATCCTTTACGAACATCACTTTCCCCTATTCTAAAACACAAAACACAGACCTTGTTCTGACTTCCAACTTGGAGATTTGTATTCCTTAATTAAATGCTCAACTTTCCAAATATCTTTGGACTTGGGTAGGTAATTCCTCGCTGATCCACGTGTGGCTTTTGTTCTATCTACAGTCTAACCATCAACAGAATACATTCTTACTTATTTTCGCCTTATTATTGAATTAAATCATTATTACCGAATTCTCTCACAGTGATAACCCGTCAGAAGCGTCGGCGAATAAAAGTGAGCCCATCTCTATTGAAAATAATGCAACTATGCAACTCCCATTAATTATTATACTCGGCAAGACAGGTAGGTTGCTTTCGCCATAATGTAATGTTCGTAATTTGCACTCAGATCGGTGTACGTGAATTATCCACCGTTCAATGGTTTGTTTTAGGTGCGGGCAAAAGTACTCTCGGAAATCTATTGATATACGGAGATCCAGGGAAAGAAACATTCAAAATCTGCCATGGGCCTGTGAGTTACACCCGTTTAATAAAATAATGCTTATAAGTCCCCCGCAAAGTATAATAAAATTCAAAATTTGCAATAGGATTCAGGCACGCAAGACTTTGAATCATGCGAAATTGTAATAGAAAATCGGAAGTACCTCATTTGCGACACGCCAGGTTTCCTGGATACACGTGACATGGACAGGACATTTGAAGTTTTCGGCCGGAACCTTCAATCGATAAGCGAAATCAAAGCGTTTTTGCTTGTCCTGGGTGGATATCTGCTGCAAAAGTACAATTGAGAGTAAGATGTTGATTAGAACTAAATCATTCTTTATTAACAATAGAATTGGGTAGAATGACACCCGAGCAGAAGTCTCTCATAGCATGTATGTCCACTTTTCTGGGCAGAAGAGCAAAAAGGAATACGATCCTTGTGTTCACGCATCTAAGAAAACCCGAAAATATGACGAAAAATGATGTTGTCGAAAGGGAGTTGCACGAACTGCAGCGCACATTACTGAACGAGACGGGGAACGGGTCTGTTTCTTATGCCTCGCCCGCCTTCTACAAGTATTTTGGCGAATATTTTGACAATAATACGAAACGACTGAAGACCATGATTAACGACATGGAGCCAATGTCTGAATATGACATACGGGTACACATGGATCCAACTGGTGCATATAATGTTTTAGGACAGATCGAATTGAAAAAAAGGATAGAAGTGTTAGAGGGAAAGCTGAATGATCTCGAATATTTAAAGAAAGATCACGCGAAAATGAAGAAAGACTTTCAGGACTTCCGCGCAGAGATGGGGCCCCCGCCTCAATCTGAGAAATGTTTTGATCTAGACACTCGAGTGTTACTTGAAAACAACGTGTTCATTCCGATGAAAGACGTTAGCCTTGGCGATAGAATCTGTTCTGGAATGCGAAATGGCAAACTTGAATTTTCTGAAGTCTATCTCATTACACATAATGAGGAGATTGCGAAGACGGAATACCGTAAAATCGGTTACAACAATGGATCAGAATCAGGTGCATATGTCTTACATAGTTTTGTTTCTTCTTTATCGCCATCCTTGTTTACGAATTGACCAGTCTGACGAATTGGGAATCATCAAAAGGTGATAATATTAAAACGTTCAAATTTGTTCATACATTACTAATAATAGGGGTCCTTCGTCTGACAGCATTGCACCATATTTTTGTGAATGGTGACAGAACAACCGACTTTGCTCATAACCTGATACCGCTGAAAACCAAGATTCTTGCTTTTAATGGAAAGGAATTGGTCCTTGCCACAGTAACCAACGTCACCACGGTATGTGGATAATTCGTAAAAATAGTAATTGCCAATTCCCTCTGATATTTGAGATTTTAATTCATCAATTTTCAATAGGAGTTCCGTAGGGGGTACATTGGCATGTTCACACGCAAAGGAACAATTTTGGCAGACAACGTTCTCTGCTCATGCTATGCCGAATGCAAGCCATTGCAAAACTTCATTCACCTGGTCATCTTTCTATTGCAATTGATTACATTACTGTACTCTTCCGGTGATTCGAAAAAATTGCATCCTTACCTCCGAATATTGATGCATATGTATTCATTGGGCGAAGTGACGATAGAGAGCGGTCTCGCTCAGCGGTTACAGAAAGCGCTTGTGGCTGTAAATAGAATAGGATTGAATTACTATATTATCGCTATTGTATTTGCCATCGGACTTTATCTTTTATCGCAATGATCGATCTAGACGATAGTTAAATTGGCGCAGTATTACAGTACACGTGATTTGTATGCATACCCTCGTCCGATGCATGTCTCTGTGCATATGCTGCACCCTGTGCCACCGGATATGTTATTTTATTGCCTGCATTTCATGCATGCCCTTTCGGCTTTATTTATTTCCATTTTATGCGTCTGAATGGCTATAAAGGATAAATGAATGTATCACATATGGATAATAATATGGGCAGCTGTTACTATGTATAGTCCTACCTTTATGATGGTATCATAACACCTGATCATTGGATACATGCATATTCGCGTGATGTTATCTTTAATGATTTTGTTTTCCATTTGAGATGTTAAAAAGTTTATTGTGATGCGCATAAAATATAATGGCGAAGCGCAGTGAAAAAATGGAGCATGAGCTTTATTAGTAAGGCGCAGGGATGAAACAAGTCGGAAAGCAGACTACCATGTGGAGAGACAGCGCATTAGGAGCAGCAACAGCATATTAAGAGCAGCAAAGCACATTAGGTGCAGCAACAGCACACTCTGCGTTTGTAACGAAATTGTCGTCATACGCAGCGCAAATGTTGCAGGGAGTTCCCTCCCCCCTTACCCACGCCCCAATATTTGAATTAGTTTATATTAATATAGAAAGTGAAGTCAACGCCACGCGCGAGAGATAAACTAAGGGGATATTAACTTTATAGTCTTGCCATACTCGTCTCCATGTTATTGTGTGTGTCGCGTTCCTGCATACAATCAATAAACTTTATTAATTGTAAGAGCTTAGTTAAAAATGGAGAACAAGCGAAAAGACAAAATGGCAAGCATAAACAAATGTGTTAATTTGGATTAATTGCTTTCATTTGTGCATATTATCGCGTGTGGCGTGATTCCAGAATACTTGTGTGTGTTATGACGGACATTTACGGCTGCAAATTCTCTACAAGCGGCTATGCGCATGAATAAAATATATGTACAGAATATTTTAGTGCTTGGTGACATTTGTTGAGTATTAATACATTAAGTCACACTTTATTGTCACAACACTGTATGTGATATGTGATGATACGTTTTTGTGCGTCTCTTTGTATCCCTGCAATCCTAACGCAGGAACAGGAAATCTTAAAAATAATTAGCGTAATTATGCCATGCATAAGACGATAGTGTTAATGTACGTTAACACATTCGTTTTAATTGCGTAACGTTTCCGCTGAGTATTTTACGGGAACGGTCAGTCAGTCAAAAAATTGGCAAGGTTATAGAAATGAGCAATTTTTGATAAGTGTTGTAATACAACACCTCGAAAAGGTCTTTTCTTTCTCATTTCAACAGATTGATTGTTTGAATTTACAAACGTAATAAACTTTATTCGCTAAATTTAACATCTGCCTAAACCAGAAATGGTATGTTTCAAATCTTCTTGTATGCGTATGCATCGTATTTAAGGTAAATTATTTTTTTCAAAGTTTTATGAAAGATTTATCCGCTCGGACCAACCCGTTCAACTTTGTAAAGTTTTGCACTTTGAAGACAATTCTGTGTATATTTTACAAATTAATAATCTACGAATATAAAGTAAGCAAACAATGCATCTTTACAAACGCAAAAGATTTGTATCAAGCTAACTCGATACATTGAATAATTTTTCCTTTTATGACAAACAAATTTATTTATTCGAATAATTTCTACTATTTTACGCGCATCGATTTTTATTCACATAGAAGACAGGTTTACGCACATGTTCTACTCTACTGATATAAAGTAATCAGGCAACGTATGTTTACAAATATAAATCAGAATTATCAAGATAATAATTTGTATATAAACTATCGCAATTATCAAGTGATAGATGGACTTGTCTGTTTAATTATTTCACACGCATTCACACAAAACCAGTGGTGCGCAATGCGTCAAATAGTAGTTCACTACAATTTGTACAAAAATAAATTAGAGACTTGTCAGATTAACTATTACGCAAATCTTATTATAGAATAAATTAAAAGTTAAGAGAGTGTAAGTCATTATTAGTGCAATAAACTAGCCGAAGTTATAACCTTTTCGGTTTAAAATAATTCATATTATGAAAGCCCATAAATTTTGCAAGACAAACTCATTGAGAATTTTATTGAACGCACGCTAAATACGGCAAACCTTTAATTCAACGAAGTGCTGATAATTAAAAGGCATATTCATGCATACGTTTCTACATTACAATTAACGCATTGTTTGCATAACTAATCGATATAGTTGGCCACGCTTTTAGTTCATGAATCATATCAGTGGTCTCTTCGTGTACAGCGTCGCGATTTAGGTTTCGAAATCTTTTGCAATCTGGCACAAGTATACGTTAAATTAAACACAAAATGGTCTTTACTGCATGTATTTGAGTATCAAAGTGAACAACACAGTTCGGTTTTTATTCTTATTCGCTTGCACATTTTATCTACTACACAAAAGTTTCTGTGATTGACGATTTACTTTTATTTCTTCTCCCCGTTAAAATTTGACTGTAAAATAGATCTTGGTCATCTGATTCATTCGCGAATTTCGGGTGAAAATGTACAATAAAATCATGTGATAATACGACCAATTATTGCGTCATATGATACTAGTGCCATAACGAACATTGATTGTGTCATGTTGGACATGCCGCGCGTGTGTTATGGTAGACATTAGTTTTATTTATGAGTCGTTATTCCGTTTGTTACAAAATGTCATAGATGGTCCGTACAGCCACAAGCCCGTGGCGGTATAATTTTGTGTGAGCTCTGCCAACATTTGTATTATGATTTTCTGGTTTTGCGAAAAACAAAAGCCTGGTTACGCATAGTTTTTATATTACCTAATTGCTAGTAATTTAAATTCGGGGTGAGGGGTTTCTGTAAGATTTAGGGGGGGTTTTCGGACGTACCACCGTGACTATGAAGGCATTAGCGCGAATTATTAAATAGCTTTATTAATAATCGGACATATTATGATGTAGCATTATGCACTATTTCGACAGATTATTTGTCTGACTTTTGTATCTGATCATCTCAGGCTGTTGGTTGTCCATGGGGTGAGTAACCGTCGGTTTTTCCCATTATTGGTAATTGTAATATTTACTTAGCTTAACCTTGTCTTTCATCGCATCGCAAGAGAAGATTGGTGGGGCTGTAATATGTGGTGATCGGGTTTATCAGCAATATGTTTTGACACATCCATTGTGTACATTATCTTCAATTACAAGACACCTGTCCATTGTACTAGTAAATATAAGCTTGTTCTCTTATTGCAGTAACAAAACAAATAGTGTCTACATCGTCCACCCGAAAATCCTGTTATTTGCTTATTGCCACATTATGATAAATGAAAATCAAACAAGTGGATGGGCAGATAGTATGGTGATATTTGCTCTCGTTGTACATACATAAAGATTACGGTAGCGTGTCGTCTGCTTCGTCGTATATCATGGGTGTATACGAAAAGATGGTTATTCTACAAATGGTATGTGTTTACCCAAAGTATGTTTGGTATCTATATTACAAAATATTTTGTTTATGGTGCCAATTAATTTTGTTGCATGGCAAGATGATCTGCATCTATTGCTTAGCACCGTATGCAGGATTTATTGGCTCGATCTTGTCATGTGTCATTCATGTATTATACATCACGTGATAAACGTATCAGCGATAGCTTTCGTTCAGCGTTTTCCTACTCTTACAACCTTCCCCCTGCAATAAATCCACGCTGTAACTAGATTGATAACCTTAATTCCAGACAAGCACACACTTTGGATGTTTAAAGAATTATCCGGCAATCAATGCCCATGTTATAAAAATTGTTCAGTAACAATGTCTGGCGTTATCGGATTGTATTATTGTTCCCTTCCCAGCATAAATGTTGATACTAATACGAATATACAGTTTTACAATGATACAATGTGCAATTGTATGAATTGTATTAATATATATATAGTACAATATCCTTCTGTAATATACTATTATCTGCTAATCATTACCACAAACGCTACAACAATCTTAATACCATTTTAGGATTAATTGCAATTGGGCTTCTCGTTTCTAGTTTGTCAACCTGTTCAATATCATCTGTCTCTCCACGTGTGTTACTTCTGAGATATATTTAGCCATATGTTATCATCGGAGTAAAGGTATTCCACTGCTCTCCGTTCATCAGAGTTTAAGCTAAAATTGGTGAAACATAGGTTAAATGTTATCAATTATCCTATGAACCAATTAAGAGCGGAGTAAGAACTCCGCAACCCCGTGCATTGGCTCATTAGGAACATTGTATTGGGACTTATTGTACGCATAGACACGGAGTATTGCGAATGTGAATTTAATAATAGAAAACCAGTACTACGCCTACTTTTTTGTTGTATATATTTAATAAGTGATTAGCCGATATCATAATTAATATTAACAAATTAAGGTGATATTACAAATATTACGAAAGGACTCCCCCCACTTTTTGACCACCCCCGATAACTCCGACGTACGCCGCTAAGATAAGCATTCATGTGCATGATTGATTATGTTTATATCTGATGACAACGAATCGGTTCGTCCTATTAGTTCTCTGTTTACTTCCCGGCTTAATCTTATTGCCACACAGTCTTGATAAACTCGATAAGAATAACGTTGCGAACTGTAAATAGCGTACATTTCAAACGGTGCGGTGGGATGTAGTATGAAATGCGAGGGTGGTCTGTTTGGGAAGGAGGGAGATGCCGAGAGGGGAGTTAAAAGTGAGTTGAGAAGTGACAATGGAAAGGAGAGAAAAAATAAATGGTAAAAAGAAACAATTAAAGTGACAGAGTGAATAAATAAATTCTCATGCTGACTATTGTTGAGGGGGGTGTGACTTGTATTATCTATCTATGATAGACTCGCTCGTGAACGTGTGCGATTGCGCCAGATGTTTATTCTATCGAGTTGAATGGAAGATATTCCCCATTTAATACAATTATCCTATTTAAGATATAGTTTGACCATGTCTGGTGAACAAGTATAAGGAAGACCCTTAAACCTACTTCATTGAAATGGCGGTGTTGCAGATTCACGAGGGTTATTGAATATTTTAAGCTACAGTATGAGGATCCTCAATTGAAACGACTTACTGTTTTGCCTGTATAATTGTGACATCAAAGAATACAATACCTATGACTGATTTTGTTCATAGAACGTTTCAAGCTGTCGGTCGTATTTCGACTTGTTGAAATAACTTGAAAGTTTGTTTACAATTAGTGATCATCATTAAGCAGGGGGTTGCATCAATTATAAACATGCAAATTAACTTTAAATTTTTTAATTTTGTACTGTCCATCACAACGACCCTGGTTAACCAGCTTGTAGTGCATTACCTATTCTCAATATAACGAATGGTCGTAATAATCAAGACATCATTAAAAAAGAAAGAGTCATATAATACGTGGTCTCCTAACTCAACAATTAACTAAAATGTTTACTTAGCTAAACAAAGACCCAAACGGGGCGCCTTTGTTTATTTTTTCTTCCAAATGATTGTTCATGAAACATCGGAGGCTTTCTACGCTCAAAGTTCATGATTCGATTGTGATCGACGTGTAAAATCCTAGTAAACTTTTATGATTATATAAACTGCGCCAACTACTCCAATACAATAATTTAATTGTTAGACTTGCATAAATTATCAAAAACGCCGCTGATCATAGAACAAAGGCAGTAAACAATGAATAGAAGCTTATCTAGCGAAATATCTTATCATAGATTATTAATATTGAAACAACTCCCTCTCACGCTTCTGGTACAGACAATGTAATACATTGTCTGAACTACCCAAACAGTTATTCCATGATGTTATCATACCCCCACCCGCCAGATGAAACTAAAGGGATTGGCTCTTACCATATTCTACTGTCTTGGCGTATACGAATTTCTATTCCGTTTGAAGTATTGTCATTATTGTAAGGGTCAAATATATGCAGAACACAGTGATACACTTCCTTGATTTAGAAAATAAACGAAGGTGAAATAGAGAACAAACCCCATTGCCCCTGTTTCTCCCGCGAACTTTATTGATTTCTTGGATAATAATAAAATAAGTAATAATAACAATGCTAATTCTAATTAAACTAAATTCAGAAGTCAGAAAAGAAGTCTCCGTGACATAAGTGGATGAGATTTACATTTAACATTCTTTCTGACTTTAAGTTCTATTATATATCATACAACATTATATGCCAGCCGGCGAACGTTACACGTGAAGAACAGATCGAAAGCGAAAGGATTCTAACAAATCGACGATATTAATTATAGCATCGCATATAACAATCGCCTACGTTCACTATTCTACAACCGTGCTTTCTCGCTCAGCTGGGGATACTATTTTTACAGTACTTTTGAGTGTTGGGCTTCTCAAAATTCTCCCTGCCTAGTAAAATATATAGTTATCCTCCGATATATTCCTTCATCTCACTCCACTTTCGAACAACAGAGACCTCTTTCGTTCAAAGACGAGAATTGTGTACTTTATATATTATATCAAATAAAAAAAAAACCAACCTCGATACCCTAAAGCAATGTATCTACAAGACTTTTCCCTGTTAAAGGAAAAGTAAAGATCAAGAAAAGAAAAAAACCAATAATAAAAGAACAAGAACAAAAAAGACGAGCGATATCGTTTGATCGGGTAAAGTAAAGTATATAAAATGTACTTACAAAAACCTTGAAAGCCCAACCAACCCATAAAAAACCCAAAAGAATTAAATAACCCAATCCAACGACTGTATGTATTATAAATTCCATATTTTATAATTATCTCACTTTTTTGTGTATTTTTTGTTTCTTTTCTTTCTCCAGTGTGAAAAGGTGAAAGAGAAAAAGGATTTAAAGGGAAAGGGGGGAAATGTGAGAGGGAAATATATGTAACAGTTGAAAAGAAAAGAAAAAGTAAAAGAAAAAAGAGAAACCCAAGTATTATACTTTTATTATTATTGTAAGTAGGCAACTTGTTGATTCGCAGAACCACCCAAGAAATCGTTGACATCTAAGTTCGCAAGTAGATCGGTATATGACGGTTGACCGTTACCGTTAGCTCCATTGGTATGATAAAACTGTTCACCAGTCTCAACATAAATGTTCGAAGTATCGGTAGGCGACGTCGGCGTTGAAATGTTATGATGGAGCATATAATCATCCAACACTTGGCGATGACTTCTGTAGACATCCGGAATAACACAGAAGTCCAAGTTCTGATACCCGCCATATGGACCATCTATGGGCTGAAATTGGATAGGTGTGTTGTGACCGCTCGTCGAATAAGCCAACTCATGAAAGACACTCGGTTGACGATTGACCTTCAGGGACTGAACGCCTAATTGTGGAGGAGATATTGGAGTTATTGGTGAGACGGAGGAGGAGGATGAAGTTGTAGTGTTGGTAGACGGAATTGAAGGCATGTCAGGGAAGTGTGTCTGATGCAATTCGTCGAGCGGAGCTGGACTAGCCATCATAGGTATTTCGGGTTGGGAAGGAAGAATAGGATGTGTGGTATCGGTTCTAGTGGTTAAGTTTGACGTTATGATTGTAGATGGAAAGAAGTTTGGCATTCTATCGGATGACAGGTCTAATCGTGTTGGTGAAGTAGGAACTGGCTTGGATCTCCGTCGTACTGGTCCAGTAGTCGAAACAGCTTCATTTCCGACTGACTTGCTCTCGTTGGCTGCGGCTGCTTCCTTGCGGCGTTGTTGTCGGCGTTTGTCAACCTTTTCACTCTTCTTCTTGTTCTTGACCGGGCGATAGACGTAATCTGGATAGAGTTTCATATGCTCCAGTTTCTTGCGATCTGCATATCTCTCCCATTCTAAGCGAGTTTCTTCAGACTCGGATTTCCACATGTCTGAAATTTGCCTCGAGACTTCAGCGTTCGTAAGATGTCTCTGCGATGCGATAATGGCTGGTTGTTTGGCTCTTCTATAAAGGATGAAGGCATTGGGTGGTCGAGGAGTGCGTCTAGGCTGCGATTGAGTTGAAGATTGTCTATCTTGACCAACATTGTCGTTTATCGGTTCATCGCCTGCTGCTGCGCCTGCAGCTAGGGCATGACTCTTATTGAAGTCGTTTATGTGAGAGTCTTGCATCGGAATGAAATTGTTATGACTATAGTAACCCATCGCGGAGGGATCAACCTCACCCCGCGATGAAATGTCGATAAAGCTTTGAGATGTCGGAGACTTTTGAGATGTCGATGGGCTATCGAACATTAAGAGACCGCAAAACTTCTTTCTAGCTTCAACATCCATTGTTTGTATAAGGTCGGGGGATTCAGTAAAGGGAAATGATAATAAATATTAAAGATGGATAAAACGTCTTTTTATTGTCCACCTAGAGGATTATTTGGACCGCTGGGGGTTTAATTGTGAGGGAATGAGTAATATGCTCCAAAAAGTAGGTGAAGGAGAGGGGTTTGTTCTCTTTACTTGTTGAGAAATTTGTGTAAAGAATGGGAATTCGGTTGAAAAATGCCTGCATTATATAGCGTAATTTTCGTAGTACAATATAACAGAATTATAAAATAAAAATTATACATCTCCCCGTGTTGCATATCATTAAAATAAAATGCATGTATATCAATTTGCTATAGTAAATTATACAGCCATTGTAGCGTGATAAGTGACAAACATTAGAACAGACCCTATTTTTCAAAAATCACTTAATTATATTACAAATTTATTATGAGAACACGTTAACCCTACTTTATAACATATTCGTTACGGGCATGTTTTATGAGTCATGTTTATGAGTATGTTTATTACATCTGGTTCATACACTACACTCAGTGCCATATGCCTCGTACACTATATCCATTTG
>CAJVPJ010000660.1:0-19522 GCA_910592205.1 Paraglomus occultum | reverse complement strand
TATAATTTAATACAGACTGATCAAATGTCTGCGACTGTCAAACTCAACCAATATATTGTCTAGTATAATATAATAGCATGACGTAATAATGCTGATAATAATAAGCCATACATATTAATATGAAAACTAATTCTTTACAACAGCGATAATAACACTAATAAGTCTTTACATCAATAGAAAAGCATCATGACATAAGATCAGTGAAAGGAGATGATAACATAATATTGCCATTGGTTTCTATAAATGAGAACAAGACATTTCGTTTCAATCAGGAAAAAGGGATAATGTGTGAATTTACTGGAATAAGCCACGCGGTATAATTTAATACAGACTGATCACATGTCTGCGCCTGTCTTAACCAACATATTGTCTAGTATAATATAATAGCTTGACGTAATACTGCTGATAATAATAAGTCATACATATTAATATGAAAACTAATTCTTTACAGCAGCGATAATAACACTAATAAGTCTTTACATCAATAGAAAAGCATCATGACATAAGATCAGTGAAAGGAGATGATAACATAATTGGTTTCTATAAATGAGAACAAGACATTTCGGAGTAAAAATTTCAATCAGGTAACAATGTGGGGATTTAGGGCAATGACTGGTTCAAGATCCGCACCTGCGGATAAGCCACGCGTATATTTTAATACAGACAGATTTTTATGCTGCTACTGCCAAACTCAACTCAACCAATATATTGTTTAGTATAATATAATAGCATGACGTAATAATGCTGATATAATAAGCCATACATATGAAAACTAATTCTTTACACAATAGCGATAATAACATTAATAGGTCTTTACATCAATAGAAAAGCACATGACATAAGATCACAGAAACGTTATTGATTAAAAATATTATCAGTCAGCAGATAATAACATGACATTGCAGTCATCATAATTGGTTCTATAATAATTGTAAAACGTTTAGAGTTCCAGAGGAATGTCTGGAATTCACTACGTATACTCCACGTGTATAATTTGATCATTACGATAGTGATGGGAGGCGTTCTAATTATTGGCTCTCGCATACTTTTTCGCCTACATCCTTTGCGAATTTTTACGTTAGTGGTTAAAACTATTACGAATACGCATAAAAAAGGTATGAATCAATCATAATCAACTTGTTTCACAAATATATAATATGTAAAAGATATTACAGCCGAATTGTTGCTACAATTAATCTAATTATAACATTTTCGGGCGAAATGAAAAATATTATGGATGATTGTCAAATTCCATAAATTTTTACTCAAAATAAGTGCCAATTACTAAACTTGGACAATTTCTTTGAACCATTTAACGATAATTTAATCATTTGACAAAGTCAACAAAGCTTTACTAGAAACTGTTGTCACTGATGTTCACACTGGGAGAGAGGGGCGGAGGTATTGTGAGTTGATATAAAATGAAAAAAATACATAAAACAAATGTATCTTAATAGCCAGAGCAGACTGTCATTACCAGATTATATGAAGCTAGAATTATACTGCGGTGTGCAATTTTTTTCTTATAAATACAACCACGATGTCGAGGGAGGTGGGTGAGTGCAAATGCATTTTGGAGAGGAAATTGGGTACAAGAACATGGTCCACCATTAATTAAAAATGAATCGGTCACATGTCAGATAGAAGTCATAGTGTCACATTGAAAGTATTGAAGAAGATCAAGTTGTTAGAACACAGTTCCCTTTTTAATGGCGTTCTGGTAAATTTGTAAATGTTGGGATTTGTTGGCTCCTGGCATTTCTAGGTAAGCCGCAAGATTAGAACAAAGAATTTCTAAAAACTCGTTTAATTCTAACAAATCCAAATAAGTCTTAGTTTGAGAAGCTAAATCAGGATCAATTGCGAAATGCTTTCTCAGAACTTTTTTTCCTTGCCATTTTATCAAATCTCCTGGCTGAAAGCCTCGAAAATATTTAGGGTCTGATTGGTCCGAATTATTGGGAAAAACTTGCCGTGCTGATTGTCACTTGAATGTGGTGGGAGTTTGTGCGAATTGATATTTTACAAACCATATTATCCCTTTAAATAAAGAAGTTGAAGATAAATCAACAGAGTTAGAAAGAAAGTCAGAGCTTTTACGAGAGACTGATGAAAATTACCAAAACGAGAGGGAAGAAAATAAAAAACTAAGAAGAGAAATAGAAAAGCAATTGACGTAATTGCGTATAAGAAAATAATGTATATGAATATATTGTGAATCTTGTTACGTTATAAAATTGAATATTCTATCCATTACCGTCATATTGATCGCACTTCGTTGTTATCTACTGTCTTGTTGCTGCAATCGAACAAAATCTCCAAGTCTGTAAGAAAGATCACCGTTTGTGTAGATACAGGAGAAATGTGTGCATTGAGCAGTCGAGTATGGAATTTCAATATACTTTGCTATCACGATGTGGAGATGCCTATAAGAAAGCCTTTACCTTTTTTAATAATAAACATACTTTGCAAGTTATTATAGACGGGACGAAGGGTCGCGCTTCGTGATCGCACTTATCTCACCAATAATAAAGGCTTGAGTGTCCAGAATTGCATTATAACAGTTTGTTGGGGGTAGAACGCAACAAACCGGACCAAGCGAACATTCTGTTATGTAACATAAACTAATAGTATAGAGCTGTGCACCATAGTACTGGGGAATACCTCTTTACTTTAATAACATATGTTATCGTTATTTCCACTTAGCTTAGACGGTGTCGACACGACACGTGTCAGATTTCTGTCATGTGATATATTGCATATCAGGTTGACGACAGTGGGTTTTAATTGTCAGGCTACATATAATATAAAGTGGTGATTTACTATGGGGGACTACTCTGTATGATGTTTTAAAGCTTCTGGATTTTTAAATACAATAGCATTTTTATATATCGGGTTAGTGATCTTGGCTGATTTCTGTTACAATAAAATAGCTGAGTTAGGTTATGCTGACTTGTTGGCCCTTATCGCGAGTTTGACGGGTCGATTGCGATTATATCGTCATTTGTAGAGGCATATAGCCAGAGTATATGCTATCGGGTATATTGCAAAATATATTAGGTACTATCGTGTATGCTGTAAGTTGTGAAAAAAGTGGGTTAGTTTCGATTATATATGAGAAGGCGGGTGTATGTTGAAAACATATTTATATTATTCTGAATGATCAGGTTTG
Organism: Paraglomus occultum; assembly: GCA_910592205.1. Classification (NCBI taxonomy): domain Eukaryota; kingdom Fungi; phylum Glomeromycota; class Glomeromycetes; order Paraglomerales; family Paraglomeraceae; genus Paraglomus; species Paraglomus occultum. The sequence goes on along the minus strand of CAJVPJ010000660.1, from coordinate 16,350 downwards.
TTCCCTATATAAGGCGATCTAATCCATAAACGTTGTGGCGTCGATGACACAAACACCCTAAAAATTATGTGGCGTTCTGTTGCAGCATCTTCATGTACCCATTGCTCCCTTTCCACGCAGTATGAAACAAAAGCCGAGTCAACAAGATGGTAAGCTTATGCACTATTGAAAAATAAATTGATATTAACTGGTGAAACGAGTATAATAATAAGGGTCTTTTTTTTCCAAATACCGTCACGATCGCTGATTCTAATTAAAACGATTTGGCTTTTTTCAGAACTCAATTCTACACTTTCCTTTAGAAGGCCAATGACTGCACGTTTTCGCACTCCCCTAACTAATGCGTTGCCAATCCTTCAAACGACTTCGAGAAGCAATGACAAACCTAGACTTTCCTACTATACCGGACCTCGCTTACGAGATCAAGACAGTTTTTTTCAATCGCACTCTGACTCAGTTTCACAATCTCGCTACGAAACGCCGTTGTCTGATGGAGCTGGAACGTCCGCAGCAGCATTTGCGGGCAACGGACACAGAAGTGATATGGAATTAACAAGAAATCTAACGTGTTCCCAAGTAGTAAGACATGAAGAACTGTCTCCTACGATGCAGACTATTTTGAACGAGTTGTTCAAGCAACAAAAATACAGGTCTCTAGCAAAGTTACGAAGGAATAGCATAGGTAGGAAACGACAGGGATCACCTAATGTCCTTGAGCAGTTCTCTTTTCAATCGGACAGTGATTCCACATACGGACTATTGCAGACGGGAACTGTAACCGGACCATATCCTAATCAACTGATGCAGGCGACGACATATGATCAACCATTGAATAATCTCAACAGGGCTGAAATGATAATAGGAAATACAGATCAAACCATATCTTCAACGATTGTGGCGATGACAACAAACAGTGGTCAGCATACATACTCGAATGCTGAAATTATTCTAAGAAGCACAAGTCAAAATGCATCTTCCAGCACTGAGCCGATGATAACGAACGCTGGTCAAAATGCATCTTCACATATTGTAACAATGATTAGAAATACAAGCCAAAATTCTTCTTCCAGTGCCGGGGCAACGGCTATAGATACACGCCAAACTGTGCCGAGTTCTGAGGATTGTGCACAGCGTCTACCAGAATTAGGAAATGCAATGTCTGAGAATAGTCTGCCACAATTTGCGAGTCATTCACTTGGCGAACGTCTACTCATTAAACAAGAAGACGCCGATGGCTCTATAATACACTACGAAAACGATTCTGAAAATGCTTGCGCTTTTTCGCAAGCATCGGCGAGGACTGAAGAGAATAAGAAAATTTACGCTGAGATCGATCCTAATCAGTCATTCCGGTTGTTGACAGCAATAAGATTTTCCAAGAGAGGTATGGAGAGAGTGAAAAGCAAACTACCGCAAAAATATAAGGACAGATTGAGTAAAGTAAGGAAATCGAAAATTGTCAGACCATGTACAGTTGAGGTGAGACATTCAGTCGTTTGATTGCTTTGTTTATTATTTTTGAGTAATAGAATTCTAATTTTCTGCTCTTTTTAACATTGACTTAAATAGTCAGATGCATTCTAATGGAATGCTGTTACCGCACTGGATACGTCTTATGTCTTGATATTTTGGTCATTTTAACGGTTATATTACATATAAACGTGCTTTGACCAAGATTATCTTATTGAATTGTAAAGACAAAGTTCGTATTAAAATTATTTTAAATGGAAATTTTTGTTTGCGGGCAATATTTATTCAGTTAATGGTAGTGTGATAGACAATGTTATTCATTTTATACATTATTATAATATATATATCTATGTTTATATCTATTCACTAGTTTTTCGAATTGGGATTACATGTAGAATATTTAATGACTCATTTGAGACCGGTCGGTCTGTATTTATATTGACAATAGATCATGTCGTTCGTTATTGTGTTTGTTATTACATTACTCACCATAATTCGGATTTTCATCGAGTCTTGACATTTGTAAGATACATTCGTATATTTTATCTAGATTTATTATTATGGGCAGACGATTTAACTCACTTGATGGCTTTGAATAAATATTAATGACAAGCATTTTTATTGTAATGTAAATAACAGATTTATTACTGACCATTTCGGTGTACGTTCTCTTCTTTCCGGCCACAGGCAGCCTTACCCCCCGTTATTCATTTCTATTAATAAGAGCTGACTAATCCGTTTTTCTATTTTCGCTTTCTATTAAAACATCATACTCGTCTTGTAACTATTAATAAAAGCGGTATAATAAACGTGACGTTAAATAACGCGGTTACAGTCTTGGAATCGAAAGCTAATGTGATACACTTTAGTTATTAGCCCCTGCTGGCTTTGTTACGGTATGCCCCAACTAGTAATACTTCGATGTGTATAAGTTTCATAAGTTCTATTCTCGGCTAAATTACGGAATTGATTTGCAAAAGGGGTATCACGTATTGGTTTTATTATTAATTGGCTGGTAACTTGGGATCGTGGTTTTGGAATCAGGCGAGCTAGTAGTAGGCGGTTATTGAATAAAGAGTGACATGGTACTGAAAATGCGAATTTATCGAGATCGGTTTGACGCATTGTTTGTGAGAACTCGCACTCTCTCTGGTTGAGTCTGAGAATCGCCGTGCAACGATAAGCGACGATCACCATTACTAATTGTTCTCGCAAAACAGGGCTTGACCCAAATTCTGCGTTTGATGTTACAAAATTAACTCGTAAGAGAAACCCAAAATTGTATAAAACTCCATTTGAATGAACGGGATCGCCTTTTTCCTTAATTGGAAGATACATGCTTCGTTTTATAAATTTCACAAGACTGGGCGTGCTCGGAGCATGTCACTATGTGTAGCTTGCTCGATAACATTCTATACGAAAAAATTCTGTTAACGCTTTCATAAGACACTAGTCTTTGACAGTTTTACATATAACGGGATAATTTGCATGCCAAAGGCTATCACTTACTAAAGCAGACTATATAATATGCAAGTTTTCTAATAATAGGTGATGGTTCTATTTTTAATTGAGCGGCGTATGCTAATTAGGTGATGAAGAATACGACTCTAGATATTTGTTCTGGAAGACAAGTAGATGATTACTCACTATCGAATATCTTGTGCGATGCAAAATTTGTTCGACCCTCATGTTTACGAGGTAGTTGAGTAGGATGAAAGTCTGTTGTTTCACCCCAAGCACTCGATGTTTGAAGCTAATAAAGAAAAGGGTAGTGTCGGAAGATCTGACAGTTTTTTTTTAAAAAAAAAAGTAGAGCCAAAGCTTTGGTGATTTTAATCCGAATTTACCGTCTGTCCTTCCATACACGAATAGCCATGATAAAATTCTAAATAACCATTGAGAATTAATCCATATCAAATATTAATATCAGAAAAAGGGTAAATAAGCTCATTAATTAACTCAATACACACACTTTATCTATTTCGGTGTACAATAATCGATGTACCGTCCATCAGAATCACAAAGAAGCCGATTTGTTAGAATGTGAGCAAATGTTCGGTTATCTGTCCAATTTTGGAGAATGGAAATCCTTAAGGTATTAGAGTGACATAGTCAGTAACATAGTGCAACATATCTCTATCACAGGTATACATTAAACGTCAAATTTGGTAGTTCTGTATTTAATATTATTAACAATGAAATGTCCAATCGTATCATATGACTGTATATGTATTAATGCATTCGTTCAACCCATCGAACAGACATATACAGTATCACTCCTTGGCTACATTCTCTATAGCCCACGCAACTCGTCTATCACGCATAGAAGTGCGAGCCATACGTCTGGCTCAATTCCATACACAAATTATTCACTTTCATTAATTTATATATAGCTTGTTCGTATGGCTTCAATCACTTTGAACGGATACGCAAAACATACCGACGCCGACAATCTCATCATAAAACCAAACAAAGTAATAATGTCCCATGTTGACTCGGCTGTGGACATTTTATCTGAAGTAGAAACTACAAACGAACACAATAAATCAAAACCAACTCTAACATTATCGCCTGACCCTTCCTTAAAAGTACCAACTTCCCCTACTACACCTAGCTCACATGCTGCCGCCCTTGCCTTGTTAACGTCTCGAATATCTGCTTTACAGTCAGAATTGGAGAATGCTGGTAAGGGAAGAGAAGATAACAAAAAGCCAAGCTCAGACTTGGTATTGGAATCGAACAAGTTTTCCTCGAAAAAAGAAGAAAAAACGTCACCTATTCTCGACAGTTTTAAGATTAAATACAGCACAGAGGCAGACATAAAGAAAACCGATCGTTTGTCAAACGGTCATTCTGACTACTATTCAGACTCGAACGAGACCCCCAGAAGCTCAGACAAATCCACTGTAAAAGATTTCCCACCTATTTCACCTTCTGACACTGTATTCGACTCCGAGAGGCTTTCAAGAAATACCTCCGCCATTAATTCCATGTACTCCGTCCGTTCCGCTCATTCTCGAGCTCCTTCTTATGAAACAAGCAAGAATGATTTCATACAGTCACCAACATTTCAATTATCTGCTCATCGTGGTCGCCGGAACAGCGACAACGATGATTTGTCTGGTGACGAACGAAGTGCGGAAATAGAACGATTAGAACGTGAACACAGAAAGTATGTACAGGCATTGAAGAAAGAACACGGAGAAGAACTTGAACGAATTGAAAATGAGCATAGCGCAGAAATGGAAAGGACATTACGAGAGTATCGAGATGAACTTGAGAGAACTGAAAATGAATCAATGAATACTCTGGAAAGGACAATAAATGATCATAGAGATGAAATGGAGCAGATGAAAAAAGAGCTTTCAGAAAAATTTAAAGAACAAGAAGAGCGAATAATGATGGAGACAGCTCGACGACACAGAGCCGAAAAGGATGAGCTGCTCAGAGCCCATGACGAAGAGTTGAGTAGAATAAAATCTGAATTAGAACGATTAACGAGTTTAAATGAGCTAGTAGGGCAGGAAAACGAAACATTAAAACAGCGTCTCTCCGAAGATCAACAAGCGTTGCGTGCCCAATTGGATAATCAATCGTCTATAGAAGACCTAAAACGCAAGTTCGAACAGGAACGACGTGCCCTCGAAGATCGCCTAATGAATGCCATTCAACAAAAAGAAGAGACCGAAGTATCATGGTCAAAATACAAACGAGAGACTGAGAATTTATTAAACGAATTCAAAAGCCAACTGGAATCGTTTACCCTTGTCTCAAACGAAAAAGACGCTCTTGAAACCGAGAATCATAGGCTACGACAGGAAGTCGGAAATCTCAACGCATTCAAAGAGAATGCTGAGGATGTTCTGGTAAAGATAAAAGAGGAAATGGGTAAGAGCATATCAGAACTAAAATCCCAGCTTAGCGAGAAAGCAGATACAGAAAGTATGCTCGAATCCCTTCAGATTGAACTCAATAACTCTAACAGTGCACTTTCCGAGTTACAATCCCAACAGGTTCAGAACGAGCGTAAGCTTCGTCACGCTCAAGAAAAATGTGAGGATCTTCAAATCGACGTAGCCGACAAAAAGAGTACTATAGAGAATCTCGAAAGACAACTGGACCGTATAAAGGACGAGATAGAAAGGACAAAAAGAGAGCATGAAAGGTCAATGGACATTCTCCGATCTGAACTTGATGTTGCTCATCAAAAGGATCTTAATAATCTTAGAGAGAAATTAGAGAACGAGTATGAAGCGGCACGGGCAAAATTAACGTTTGAGCACGATAATGCAATAATGACACTAAGACGGCAAAATGAGGAATTGGGTAAAACTATTGCTGAAAATGCTGTTTCTGTTGAAGCATTGGAGGCAGCTGCAAAGCGTCTAGAAGCAGCCGAGAGCTCATACCAGGAACTCAACTCCAATTACTATCAATCCATAAAGAAGAGCCAAGATCTTACAGCCGAAGTCGCATCGCTGCGTAGCCAAGTCGAGGAACTCGGTTCTACTAAGGATATATTGGAACAAGATAAAAAGATGAAGGATGCAGAAATTGAAACATTGAAAAACGATCTCAGCCAACGCCAAGAAGAAAATCTCGCTCTCAGAGCAGATATCAAGGAGGTTGAAGCTACTCGCAATAAGTTTGCCGGCGTCATTGCTGCAATGAAGGACGAATGGGAACATTCATACCAGTTGCTCAAGAATAAATTTTCGGAAGCTGAACAGCAAAGAGACAAATTGCAAGCTCGAGTCATTGAATTAGAGAATGGCTCAAATAGCGAAATTGAACAGCTCAAATCAAGCTTATCAGAAAAAGCCAGGGAAATTGAACAGGCAACCGCGAAATTCCAAGCAGCTGAGAAACAAAAGGATATCTTATCCAAGATGCTCGAGGAGCATCAGAACGGGATGCAAACAATTATGAAAGATATGGCAGCGGACAGAGAACAATGGACAGAAAAGGAAAATGAAATGGCTCTTTCATTAAAGGAAAAAGATAGGATCCTTTCCGAAAAGCTCAGTTTATTGGAAGCTGCACGAACGGATAAGGAAGCCATGAAGCAGAAATTGATCGAAGTCGGGAGAGAAAAAGTGTCGGTTGATAATAGGATCCGCGAATTGGAAGGAGAAAAGAAAAAAATAGAGGAGGATATGAAGAAGCTTGAATCTCGCTTGACTGATAAGACGAGGGAATATGATCGCCTAAAGGAACAAAGCGCACAATGGCGTGAATCAGATAAACAAAAAAGGCTATTGGAGCAAGAAATTAATGAGATGAAACGAGGTCGCGGTGAAAAGGATTTGCAAATTAGTCATCTAGAAACGGAAATGGACAAGAAAGATGCAGAGATTCGACAACTGGATACCCTCAAGAAGCAGTTACAAGCCAAGATCGAAGGCCTCGAAGCATCTCAGACTCGATTCAACTCGAAACTTCGAGCAGCCGAAGCTGATGCAAGCACGGCTATGCGTAACGCCGATAGCCAAGTACGCGAGATGCAAAATCGGCTTAACAATTCTCAAAATGAAATAGAGGAACTCCATAATCAAATTACCGAACTCAAGCAAAAACTCATTGAGAAAGAAGGCTTCCGAAGCCCACCAAGATCTCCCCATACAAGAGAAGATGTCAATGTCCGATTGTCGACAGCCACACAGACGATCATGTCTCTCGAGAAACAAGTTGAAAAGTTAAAGGCAGTCCAGGATATGCTTAACTCCGAAAATGCTGCGCTCAAGAAGAGTTTGTCTGAATCCGAGACCTCACAGCATGCGATTATGCAAGCCTTTGAACAATCAATTAGTCAGACCGAGAAGACCGTGTCTACCCTTCGCGAGCGACTTGATACAACACAAAAGGAGTGTGCCCTTGAGAAGGAAAGACTTATCCAAACCCATAAGGAGCTTACAGAGAGTTTGCAACAAAGGTACTCGGAACAGATGGCTGAATTGAAAAATACATTGCAATCGTACGAGAAGCGAGAACGTGACCTGTCTGCGACTGGTCACGATGCTCGAGATAGTGCAGATGTCAAGCTTTTAAGGCTACAGGCTCAGATAACTTCGTTTGAGAAGGAATTGAAAGAATCTAAAAACGAATGTCTGAAATTGAATGAGGCACTGTCTCAGGTGCAAATGAGTTATTTGGATGCTGTTAATGAAAAGGATCAAATACTAAAGACAAAGAAGGATTTGGAGAAAAAACTAAAGTCTCAGGAAGACGACATGCAACAGGTAAATGTTGGTCAATTTTTGCGAATTAAATTAACTTGCGTGAATTTCTCCCGATTTACCAATTTAATCTTTTTCTCGGTGTTTTTGTAGTTAATGGCGAAGAACATGGAGTTGGTCATGCAAATCAGCATGAATTAATTTCGCTGCTTTCCTTAATAATTGTACTATTTAATAATCATATGAAAGAAGGGTCATTTTGGTCGGTGTATTTAAACAATTTCATCATTAATCAGTCATTTATTGTACTTGTACAAAATCACCTGTAATTTGATATAGAACTTACGAAATAAAGGACTGTATAACCAATGTCGAAATAATCAATGTATTGTACAGCATATAACCTTGAACTGGATTTGGGAAAGTAAAGCGGTTAATAGACATTAAATTTTAGGGCATCAGAATTGGTTTGTCCCTTCTGTCGCTACGCAAGTTGATGCGTTTAACTACACTTTGACTCGTCTAATAATTGCGAATGTTATCTTGCCGAGTGAATAAACTTTGACTATCGTAGGCGTGCTCGAGTTCAACGATCAATCGCAAGGTCAACTGCCAACTGGGATCGAGTGATTAGCAATACTCTGCGTAAACACCTCTCTTGATCCGTTAAATGTGCACACAATCCTTCTTCCACCCCGCTGTCTAAAATAATCATTAATGAAATAGAGAGTATTCCTATCTCGTTTTTTGTATAAACTACAGATATCATATAAACTTACAAACGTAATTTGCGTTTATTTTCATTTATCATGCAAATACCACCAAGGGGTATTATCAGGTAAACTTTTTTAGATAATGTAAATGAAGGATAAAACTCGACGGCAATCTCTAGTAATTGCCTTAACCAAAGAGATCCAAGCCCATATCTTCATCAGACTCTTCCTCCTCTTCTTCTTTGGCAGCTTCAGCCGCGGGTTTTTCTTCAGCCGCTGCAGTTGGAGCAGCCGCGACCGCAAAGGCTGACGGGTCGGCGAGATAAGCCTTGAGCTAATATACAAAAAGTAGGGTAAAACATGTTATTTCACGAAAACGACACCAATTCTTTGCTAGATCGCATAATTCCACCAATCTAGGTTTCTTAACTAGCATCAGCAAAAAATTAGAGTGTGATTTTTAGGCAATCATGGGGTTCCATATAGAATGAGACTCCTCAAGCAATTACCGAATCATCATAACTAGTAATAAAATTCAATGGGGCCCTAGAAAAAGACTAAATATAGATAGCTTTATAATCTGCCGAATTACCTGTTCGACCGCAGGGAATGTGTACTCTGTATTTACAGCAATGGCCAAAAGATTCTTGTAACCGTTGATTAATGAATGTGGCACCGATGCCAAAGTAGGATACCCAATTCGCAAAGAAATGGCTGCTATTTGTTGAATTCCGCTCATCAAACGATCAATGAGCGTACTCTCTTCGATATCCAGGACTGAAGGTTGGAACGTTGTGCCACTATCGTAAATTTGGAGCACCGAAAGACCATACGTGAAAGGAGATATGTTCAACATGTTGAGAAGCGTAGCTTCTGAAGCACCAACTTTGGCACCGGATTTAAGCAAGTGAACGTCGTTTATGATTTCGATTGTACCGCGAGCAATCTTTGTGGGCACGCCGAGCGCCTGGAAAAACGAAGTCTTGCTAGGATCCATTCCAGTATTGCCTGCGGGAATAACTACATCGACGGGAGCGATGGCATTTGCTTTTGCTGGTGCTTTCATCTAAAACAAAGAGTTTTCACAGGTTACATCGCAATCCCCTCGCAAAAAATCTGAAACAAAAAAAATTTTCTTTTTCCTTTTCTTTTTTACGGGTGCATTAATACGGTCTCGTTAACTCACCCTGTTTGAAAGAATGACATCTCTGGTTTGCTTTAAATCTTCGTTTGTGAAAACAAATCCAATGTTTCCCTTCACATGTGGTAAAAGCTTATCGAACTGTGGATAATCAGCTATGAGAACCCTAAGAGCACGGCGAATCATCGTGTTCTTTCCCATAAGCACTACGGCCTTCCCGCGAAGTGCATGACGGATCTGGTGCATTTGGTTAGAACCAACATTATCAACATTGACAATGAATATGGAGGAATAGTCTTCCAATAAACTCTTCAGTCGATTAAAATAATCTGCTTTTTTCGCGCGACTGTCTCCCTTTGACATCTTGATGTTTGTGTTCAAGGGGATCCTCTATATAGGAAACTTAAAGACAAGTCTGAGGTGGAGGGGGAGGGAGGGGGGAGAAAGCAGAAAGATTGTGTTAGTATGATATTAGCTTTGTCCGAACGATGTTGTCTCCGAGTTGCCAAGCCATGTTCGATTAAATTAAAGTCGTGTTTTCTCTTTTAAAGCATGCGATTACACATGGATGGATGGCGCTCCCTCTATCTTACATACCGCTATGTGAGAATCGAGGAAGAGACCATTATCTGTAAAGGTATCATTATGTATGAAGGGAATTTTTTGATCATCCAATCATTTTTTAGAGTTAAAACCGGGCAATTTGTAGCACAGCATGAAGTAATGTCGGTAAAATATGTTGTTAGAATTAATATTAAGCATTTTTATTCATAAACTTTTACTATTACTATGATCTACCCCAGGGGACGGCCAACATCTTTGAATAAAACTTTTTATTCAGAGTGTTTGAGTCACTAAACCATAAGCGATGGACGATGTTAAATATTGTAGACTGACTTCATTATGATCAACTGTTGTCTTCATACCTGCAGCAGAATCCATATCGTAGCTGTTTCTTGGTTTAGGCAAATTTCCAATAGGTAAGCGTATACTAGAATATTTACTCTCCTTTTCGTGACGTGTTAAGGGTTTTACATCATTATGATAAACGGCATTCCACGTGTTGTCGTCAGAATTGTATTTCAACTTATCAATAAGCTCACAAATATCGTTCCAAAGTGTCGATACATTAGGACGCTTATCAGGATCAGCATCACAACACCGCTCGGCAAGTTTCTTGTATTCCTCTGGTGCGGAATCAGGCATCGACGGTCGTAGCCCGCCCATAATATCGCATATTAAATCTCTATCGAACGGTCTGTTTCTAAAAGGCGATTCACCAGTAGCAATAAGATATATAATGACACCAAGAGAATATATGTCTGATTTCTGAGTAAATTTGCGGGTATGGAAGATTTCCGGTGCAATAAAAGGTAAAACACCTCGAATGGTTGGACTTGACTTGCATGAATTCACCGATTGAGAAAGACCAAGATCGCAGATGAATGATAGTGTCTTAGATGCCTCGTCGTGCAAAACTATGTTTCCGGCATGCAAATCACAATGCACTAAACCCTTATTATGAATATCTTCCAGACGCGCTGCAATATCCTCCAAACACTCTAATTTCATCTTCCACGTCAATTTGTTAATATTTTGATGCAAATAAGACAAAAGACTACCATAAATGCTAAGGAATGTAAACCACTTTGAGCACTTGACATGATTACTGAACTATTAACGAAAGCAAATGCAGAGTAAGATTAAACATTATTAATTGATACTATCAATTATTGCTTACCTCAGAAATAAATACTTCCGGTGATTTATCAAAATTGTTAAATCGTTTCAGTACAACAGTATCCTCCTTCACGCGCAATACTTCTGAATGCTTTTTATATTTGGCAGTATAGACTGTTCCATAACCACCAGATTTAATCTGTTTAATTTCGTCAAAATCGCTATATCGCATGTATTTAAGATAGCCAAATTGTATGACCCTGTCCAATATCTGACGTATTTCATGGTAGAACACTAGATAGTATTTCCGAGTAGATGGCTCCTGAGTAATCCCAATTATCCAAATATTATCGGGTGTTAATATCTCTGGGTATTCTGTAGTCAGCTATTTGAATAATTGTTGCGACACTAGCGATGCGCACTATTTGCATTTACACATGAAATAATTTACCTGATGAAAATCAAATAATCGTTTTGTTCGTCAAATATCTTTTTGAGCGCCCACATGTATCAAGTCATTTTTTTTCGGTTCTAACCAGTCTGCTACATGTGTGCATCCATGGCGTAACGATGTCATCTCTTGTACGTTTGTCAATAGAGAATATTCTATCCATTGTATATACGTACATTGTCGTCACGTGTATTCTTCCACATGACTCCATAATAAATAGTCCAAAAACTTGTTACTGGTAGTCCAATCAAGGAGTCGCGATGCTTTACACCAGTAACAGAGCGCACTTATCTTGGAGTTGAACCGTTCTGCACGCGCCAAACATAATCCATATTTATTATATTCTTGTATTAGACAATACTTCTGTTCACTTGCATCATAGGTGAATCCGAGGGTAACCCAAACATCCGTAGCAAGAATATCTGGATGCTCATCACATAACTAGTGGAAATGTTACATAATAATAAGTCGATGATTGTTTGAACTATTTAATAAACATGATGCACTAGTAAATAATTACCTCGACATAATACGAATCATGTGTCTCGTCTGTTATCTCAAGTGTAATCAATTTAAGAGGTGTTGCAGGCTTATTAATAAATGGTGGTCCATGCAAGAGTCCAAATCCATTTCCCTTATCGTCAATACAATCGAATGAAATCCATTCCAAATAGGCAGCATTCGCCGAGCTCGTTCGTAGTTGAGATTTCTTGATAAATTCATCGAGTTGCTTATTGTTACTTGTCCATCCATCGGACAATTCTTATGACCACAAACGCACCACACGGGACTACATCGGAGTGCAGTGCAGAATCCATAAAGAGAATAACAATAGTAGAAGCGTCTATCAGCAACAATGTAATAGTTATTGTCATCCTCGGTGAATCCTTTTATGAATTGGTTGCGCTTCTCAAGCCATCTGAAATATCGTCTAAACCGACCAACATCATTATTGTACTTGTGTGTCGGAAGTGAGTATACTCTGGCAGACTCACTTATAAGTGTTTGTGTAGTTCCAAAGAATATCAGTATTATTATGCAACGGCATGAAAGACATTGTCAATTTGAGCAGTTGGCTTTATGTCGGTGATTTGCGAGTAAGGAATCCTTTCACCATATTCCAACGACATTATAATAAAAATAAACTTTTTTTCCTCAAGTTAAGCAAATCTTGTTTTTCATATTCAACGGTGTGTTACATTGCACCCATTAACGTAAGGTATTCACTTTACATATTACTTGTTCGTGATGCTTATTCGTTGCCAAGTCATTCCTTTCTTTCGCGCTAACGTTCAAACACCGTAAACCTTTGTGTAAATCTTTGCGACGAGAATCTTATATTCGCGGTAAGGGGTGCATTTATATTCCCCATATAATTGCTACAAAAATAGCACTATACAGTATAGTGAATTTAATGTAATATTTGAAAGCTACAACCTAATTCACACATCGTTATATTCAAAAATAAACGACTAATTCGCATTCAGAAGGCTTTAAGCCAGTTTTGATTCACTTCTGGGCTATGGCGTGGTAACTAATCTATTGACCGATTCTGTAATAATATCTGTCAAAAGTTTTTTAATTATCTATGTTTCAATGTGCCAGTCTTTAACTACCACATGAAACTTTGTAGCCCTTGCTCGCTTGAGCACAGAACTGATGTCTTTATTCCGATAATGTACTAAAAAAGCAAGCTTTCGTTCACAAATTTGCTGACATTTTGACGGTCCATTTTGCCAAGTCTGTTTGTTTATTTGACGCGTAATAACAATTGTTGTTTACTTGTTTTTTTTTCTTGCTGACAAAATATTACGCAAATTGAGCTAAACTTAACAATTCTTTATGGCACACTCTATAAATGTTAAATTACTAGCAAAGACCGTCAATACAATCAAAACGGTCATAAAATATTAATAACCAAAAGTCTCGACTCACCAAGCCAATGAAATTGGTCTTCGATTTCGTCATCTATCAAAGCAATCGTTCCACATTTCTTCCCATATTAATATACTGTAGTTATCTCCTTAAACTCTTATTGTCGTCTTTTCATAAATTCTGTGCTATTTTATGAAAGAAAGCCATCTCAGTTTATTTGTCTTATTTGTTGTTCATAGCGCTTGTATCTGGTAATGGCAGAATAGACATTAGTGACAGGTCACTCATAAAACCATGTTAGTTAATACGCGAACGTCTCCACGGACATTCTCCCTATGCAATTGTTGTGTTGCCATACACATTGTTAACAATATCTCGTTGCTGGTCAGACGTTGTTTCCTAGGTAGGCAAGCATTAGGCTACAGTATAGTTCGAAATATTGTGTAAAATTATAACACTTTTACTTTTCACACACGCGCAACAATAATGTATTACTATTTTTTTGAAGCAAATCAATGAGCTTTTAATTATACAAAATTTATTGCAAAGTATTCACCGGCAGGAAAAATTGTTGAGCAAACTTTATGTTTTATTAATATAAAATTTTGCGCTACTCACTCGCTACGTGGAGAACGCAATCGCATAGAACATATGCACGTGGGTTGAAAAAAATTATCCAATTGAAAACGCGTCAATCCAATTAGAACAGCAATAAATGTTATTTGGTATTTTGAAAATAAACGTATTTTTGGCAAACAGTCTTTTAACGCGTGTAATTATGTCAAAAACAAAAGTAAAGCGCAAAAATACGTATAAAAGAGTTTACTACATTAAAAATAATATTCAAATTGTCAGCAAAAATAAAAATTCAGGTTCGAAAAACCCTATTACTCCCGAAGGAATTCTTAACAAACATTAAATTTTATATTAACAGTAAATTTATATAGAAATATGACGATAGTAAATATTTTGTTCCTTGTCTTATTAATGGTTCTGTTTTTAACTTCAGGCAAGTTTACGTTATAAGCGTATTTCGTATTTAATATTTAATATTTAATTTTTTAATAATAATAATATTGGATAATATCTCGTTAGTTAGAAAGTTATTATTGATAAATATTTCATTAATATAATTCCGTGCAATAAGATTATCATCACTTAATAATTCGAGTAGTTTAACCGTTCTTTTTTGTTCTTTTAACGAAAACTTTCTATTGAGTTCGATTCTTTTCCAAACATATGGATAAACAATTCTTGTCCATGATCGACAGATATTTGTCAAAATAGATATTTATATTCTATTTCTATTACAGTGGTGTGCAAAAAAAATTGCAAAACTTTAACCTAACATTATTTGGGGCATGCTGCAAAAACCAGACAAAGTGAACATTTGATTATGTGACATAGATGAGAGGCTGATTATGATGTAGCTGTAAAATTGACCAGTGCAACTGATGACGTTTTTTTAATTTTCACTTTATTATACCAGAAGGTGAGGAATATAAACCATAACAGGATTAATATATAGAGGATTATTTCTATATAAAAATAAAGTATTAGTATATGAAACTAATTTACATTAAATCCACTATGGAGCCCAAGAATTACAGCACTATTAGAAGCATTCTCAAAAAAGCTCAAGGAGAAAAAATTGCTCCGTATGTTTTTAAAATCAACTAGTGTATAACCTGTCACTTCGTTGACAGTGTGATTATTTTATATTTTACATTTATACTTTTATTTCGCTAACGTTATCCATAATCATAATAATAAAAGTGTTAGGCGTCGTGGTTGTAAACAAAGAAATGATGAACATGTGATGGTCATCTATTGGATAATTTTGTAACACGAATATGCAATGTCCGTCCACCTTGCAGCTCCAGTTTTTTTTAAATTATATATATAGATAATACCCAAACTCTCCAGAAATATCTAGATCAAGAAAAAAATCACTTATAAAATTTAAATTACTTCCTATTCCTTAATTTCAATCATGGTCATCTCTTATTTTCTTTAACTTTAATTTGAGCAATGTGTTGGGTATGTTGTTTTCAACCTCACTTTCAAGTCTTTGAATTTTATCTAATAATTCCTGTTTCTGCTTATTATGCAAATCCTTTAAAACTTCCAAAGCTTCCAAATGAGAACCTATTTCCTCCTTGGCAACAGCTAATTGCTGTTTCAAGTCTTTATTTTGCTGTTCTAATCTACCTACATTACTCTGTGCCATTATCTCCATTATAGTTGGAGTTTTGACTAATTCATCTTTTCTTAAATCACAAAAGCAATTTACCCTGTTTCTCATAGCTCGACCACAATCATTACAGTGTGACAAGGTGCCATTATCAAGATCTCTTTTACATTCAACACAAATATAGGCAATATTATTATAGCTACTAGTTTTGGTATTGTAGGCTACCATTTCATGAGTGGCAATTGAGTTTTATTACTTTCAAAAGAACAGAAATTACAGTGTCAACTGTCCCCTCTTCCCAACTGACTGATCTGATATTCTAATTTTATGTTACTTGCTCTTTTGTAAAATATAATCATTAAACTTCTCCTTAACTACGTCCTTAGTTTGGTTCACTTTACTTTTTATCTTACTACCTAACAGTTTAAACTTATTAGTTTTTTTTGGTAGAACTGGTAATTCTTGAAGTTGTTTACATGGCACATAATTCTGTCATGCCATAAAATTTTCTATTAATTTTATCCTTTCAGAAGCTTTGTCCAAATAATCTTCTTCGGCTTTGATAGTCTCTGAAACAAACTAACTTTGGGTTCTCATCTTTCTAATCTACTTACTTCTAAGGCCTTTTCAGCTTCTTCTCGCTCCATTTC
>CAJVPJ010000659.1:0-19534 GCA_910592205.1 Paraglomus occultum | reverse complement strand
AATATTATATGCAACAATCAGAGTACAAAAAAGCTCTTAAAGATCTTAAACAATCATTAAAGATTGATGCAAATGATGTGCTTGCATTAGAAGTCAGGGGTAACACCTATTCTATTCTTGCCTGGTATGAGCTGGCATTGGCTGATTTCAATAAACTATTAGACATTAAACCAAATGATGCAAACACACTGATTGCAAGGGGAGCTGTTTATTTTAATTCTTGTCAGTATGCAGATGCATTAGAAGACCTCAATAAAGCATTACAAATTAAACCAACTGATGCAATAGCACAACATCTAAGAGGGCATGTTTATCTCACACTTGATCAATATACTAATGCATTGAAAGATCTTGATAAATCATTGGGAATGGATCCAGACAATATGTTTCTCTTAATGGAACAGGAAATTATCAGACATGTTAACCAACATGGCAAGGCATTGGATAATTTGGATAAACTTTTAAATGCCAAACCAGATGATGCATTTGCATTGGGAGTAAGAGGAAGGATTTATTATGCACTGAAACAGTATGATAGTGCATTAAATGATTTTAACAAGTTAATAGAAATTCAACCACAGAAAAATGTAGATACATTGAATATAAGAGCAGCTGTCTATCTTGATCTTTGTCAGTATAACAAAGCACTAGATGACATTAGCAAGTCATTTAATATCAAACCAAATGGAAGTCTTTACAAGCAGTTATCATCTTTATTTGATCAATTAGAAGCACAAAATTGTCAAAATCAATGTTTCTTATTAGATTTTATGGAACATAAAGTAAAAAATGCTGGTGCTATCATTTTAGCAAAAATTTTAAAATTAAATTCCTCTCTGACTTCATTGAATCTCCAGGAGAATCAAATTGGAGCTACAGGAGCAACAGCTTTGGCAAAGGCTCTAGAATCAAATTCCTCTCTGACTTCATTGAATCTCTGGTATAATCAAATTGGAGATACAGGAGCAACAGCTTTGGCAAAGGCTCTAGAATCAAATTCCTCTTTGACTTTATTGAATCTTGATAGTAATAAAATTGGAGATACAGGAGCAACAGCTTTGGCAAAGGCTCTAGAATCAAATTCCTCTCTGACTTCATTGAATCTTGATAGTAATAAAATTGGAGCTACAGGAGCAACAGCTTTGGCAAAGGCTTTAGAATCAAAATCAAACTCCTCTCTGGCTCTTAGATTCTAAAGTTAGGGGTTTTTTGTCAGATGCTTTGTCCTATACTAAAAGAAAAAAAGGAGAATTAGGAGAGAATTATTGATAATTGAGTATAACAATAACTGAATTATGTGTTAGTTACAGTTGCACCTTGATATAGTCACCTCAATAACTCAATATAGTCAATAACCTTGATAATAATAATAATTTCAACAAGCAAGCACACAAAAAAAATATTGGAACAAAAGAAAAAATGACTCTATATTAATATAAAAATAAAATGGTATTGATATCAAAAATAAACGCAATAAAAAAAAGCCAGACGCCGTTAAGGAATGAATGGCCGAAAAATACGTCCATCATAATCATATGGCTCGCCACGTTAATCGCAGCTCAAATATAAATATAGGGATTTGTGGTGAAATTTTTTTGTTGTATTGCATAGGTGAGGGATTATCTTAGCGGACATGTTAAGTTTACGATGCCCCCGAGCTATTCATGACTTCTTCCATCACAATAATTTGCATGTCGGCGTGGTTCAACATCCCTTGGTGTAATAAGTTGCAGTTATAATTATTCCAACCAAAAAAATAGGGTTTATTCCTTGTTTAAATTTAAATTGTCAACAAAGTTCTTAAAAGTTTGGAATTAGCAAAGTCCCCTCACACCAAAAAAACAAATTACCTACTTTGTTAACATTAATTTATATCTTTTCGCCAAATTTCCGTTCACAAGAAAAATCAAACGACATACAATCGACTTTTATTTGCTTGTGGCAAAGTTGCCGAAACATAATAACAAATAAATCGGTTTTTCTGATAGCAAATTTTGTTATCTTCGTGCAACCGAATAATTTATTTTATTAGCGTGTGTTTGAAATTTCTTCGTTACTATTACATCGATATACAGGTTTTAATTATAAACCTTCGTTCAATCGGCGTTAAACATGGAATGAATTCGTTCTATAAAAAGCTTCGTTGTAAGACTATTTTCGTTATTCGTTCGTTAAGCGGACTTTTACTGCGTTCCACCATAAATACCATAAGCGTCACACCAAATTGGTGACACCAGGGACTGGTATACCAAGGAAAAATTTTCTGTTAATCATATTAGAAAAAGGTAAGCATCGAAATTCCAACTTAGTTGGTAACATCCAGACTTGATGGAACCCTCTATTCTCAGTTATTTCGCTGAAGCGAGTCTCTAACCTGATACTCTTATCCAAAAATAGGTACCAAAATGCAAATATTTGTCAAGACACTCACGGGAAAGACGATAACCCTCGAGGTTAAAAGGTAACTCACTTTCTACTTGTCCCAGTACAACGATCACTTGAACGTATGCGTTTTTACCTCCTTTTCCTCTCTGGATTGCGTCTTACTTATCTACGGACCTAAATCGACCGATTTCCTGCTTTTCGTAGTTCCGATACCATCGATATGTAAAGCAAAAGATTCATGATAAGGAGGGTGATTTCACCTGATCAGCAACGTCTTATTTTCGCTGGTAAACAACTTGAGGATGGTTGCACTCTAGCGGATTATAACATCTAGAAGGAATC
The DNA here is from genome assembly GCA_910592205.1 of Paraglomus occultum. Classification (NCBI taxonomy): domain Eukaryota; kingdom Fungi; phylum Glomeromycota; class Glomeromycetes; order Paraglomerales; family Paraglomeraceae; genus Paraglomus; species Paraglomus occultum. The sequence continues at coordinate 16,807 of CAJVPJ010000659.1, read as the reverse complement.
TACTCCTCATCTCGCATTGCGTCTAAGAGGTTGTCTTACTAAACCATCGCTCAGACAATTGCCTCGAAATATTGCTGCGAAAAAATGATTTGGAAATGTTATGCAAAAATTGCCTCCAAGAGCGACTAACTGCAGAAAGAAGAAGGTTTAATATTTAAAATTGATCGCTATTACGAATTTTTAATAGTAAACTTCGCCTCGTTATTTCGTTACCGAAGTTCAAGGGCAGGATTTTTGTCTATTGTGTCAATCACGTGATATAAAATTAAGCAAGGTGATTGGTTATATCAATTATGTGGTGGGAAGGCGATTGGCAAGTTGGGAAAATGTGAAAAGAGCAACGGTGTAAGAAATTGAATGATCAAAAAGTTATCGAAGAAGCGAAAAAGGAGAGATAGAAATTAACATACCATGGGCATACTGTTTGTGGTTGTTGAATTGTGAGTGATTGATGAGAAAATCGATTTCAAGTTTTCGAAGAATCAAGCCAGATGAATATCGAAAAACAGGAAAATTCCGCGATGACAAACGGAAGAAGGAAATGCAGTCGGTATATGCAAATTTAAATCATGCTTAGTAGTTGGTGTCAATTTTTCGCACACGCATATAACGACTAACAGGCGTGAATACTATGGGCATAGGGTTTTTGGTTGTTGAGTCGTTATGATTGACGACGACGAAAATCGATCTCGCGATTTTGAAGAACCAAGCCAATCGGTATATTCAAATTCAAAGCATGTTTAATAGTTGATGTCAATTGTTTACAAATCGATGACATTATCAGTAGCTGAATTGTTAGTGATTGACGACGAAATCGATTCGCGTTTTCAGAAAATCAACCCAATCGATATATGCAAAATCAACAATCGACAACAATTAACAGACGTGTAAATACCGTGGCGTGGTTGTGTTAGTGATGACAGCGAAGGTCAACTTTCGCAAACTCAATATAATGCATTGATTGTTTATACAACGAATAAGAAAAGCGTGAGGTAAACAAATATAAGGGGTCAAACCTTTCAATGCAATTACGTCTTTAAATCGAATAAATAAGAATTTTATTATTTCATATTCCTCATAAATAGAAAGAAAAAAGGAAACAGAACAATTTTACCTTATATTGTACTATTATTGCACGTTCCCTGAATTATCATTAAACATTAGCCAGATTATTCCATTAGCAATCAGCCGGATTATCCCATAGTAATGATTCATTTGTGCGAGGGATAAACATCTGGCTCAATTATTGATTAGATGTCCTATCGGAAGTTGACCATATATCACTATTTACCTGCCAGGTCGCACAACCTACCACCGTCGTACGAGCACAATCACTATTCTTTCATTGGGTGCTCAACTGGCCTCTCCTTCATAAATGGAAATATTATGGCCGTACAACCGCGTGACCTTGGGCAGATAAATTATATCGCCGACATTTACCCGTGTTAGAGATCTGAAGCAAATCAATCTCTGGTTTAGTGAACAAATTAAAAATAAAATTGTCATATTTGTTTCTGAATTAAATAGCTGGTTATAAATACATGGAATACTCTTTTATCAGTTAACTAGAAGTGTGTAGTGTGCCACCCGATGTCATCGTTCGGCCTTTAGATTTGATCATTGGATAAATTTAAGTTAGAACGCATTTTACAATTTAAAAATCAGAGTTTAATAAGCGAATTGACGTTTATGTCAATTAAAAAACGAATAAACGGTGCCTCTTACTAATGAAGGCGTTGTTTGCAAAAAGAAATGCTTACTATAATCGATTCACTTGTGATGACGCTTTCTGTAGCAATTTAACTTTGGAAATGTGCTCACAAAAGATTGCGGTTATGTATAAGATTTTCTGTAAATTCAATAGTTTGGTTCCCAATATGGTGTGCTTATAAAGAAGCTCTCATCAGCATGTGCATATTATTATTAAAGATGACTACAGTTACGTTTGGCTGTAATAACACTGATATGATTCTATTCCTCAACTGTAAATTAATCCAAGATCCTTTTATCTAACTTTTTTTTCCGATATAATAATTGCAGTTTCTGTCGTAATTATCGTATAAAGAAGTTTGAGGGTTATAAACTGAGTATGACCAGAATACAGTAGACCTGTTTAATTCTGTTCGACGGCAAAATTGTATCAACTAATCAAAAGTCCGTGAGAATTGAGGACAATTTCGCGTTTTTCCGTTCCGTTGTTTTCCTTTTCAAACTTCAAAATTTCAAGTGTTATTCTTTACAAAAAAAATATATATATTACTAAAAGCCATTAGAACCCTTTTGCACAATATAACCTTTTTTTTTTACGCTTATTATTATTAATAAAATGTGTGTGGGATGAGGATGGGAACTGCAAATTTGTTGTCCCATTTGTTTTCATCATGTAATTTAAATCCGCCAATCAAGGATAAGCACAAATTGGAATGGAGAATTAGACAAGCCTAGTGTGTACCAAAAAAAACCAATTCTACTTTAAAAATGCGGTAATTTACAAATAATAAACGAAAATGATCAATTTTAATAAACGGTTATGCTAATATGATTATTATAAAAACATATTTTGCCTGATCTGTTCGATATTTGGTAAACAAATTTAATTAATACGCGCATTGTGTGAATGTACTGAAACAGTAAAGTATTTCACTTTTTATTTATAAAATAATAAACTGTACATCAATTTATAAATGTTATTATAATCAGACAATTTTAGTTAAAAAGTTTTCAATACTTTCATACAAAATGCAGTAATATATATATATGTTTAAATGTAAATAATGCAATGTATCAGAGACCGAAAAGCAATTTATTTTTCGGATTCCTAATCCATGAGAATAATAAAAAAGTACTGTTCATACCTGTTGATCATCCTTGTTTTTTGGTTTAGGAAATTTTCCTCTAGGTAACAGTTTACTAGAATATTTGTTCTCCTTCTCACCAGGTGATAATGGTCTTACGTTGTTATACTAGATATTGTCCCACACAACGTTTCCGCGTGTAACGCTAATGAGATTCCCAATAAAAGAGTAGAGTTTCCGGGCATCCGGACGTTTTTTCGGATCAGCATCACAACACCACTCTGCAAGTTTCTTGTATTCCTCTGGTGCTGAATCAGGCATTTCTGGTCGCAGACCATTCATAATTTCACATACTAAATCTGTGTCAAAATTCTTCTCTCTGAATGGTGGCTCACCATTGGCGAGCTGGTATATAAGAATGCCAAAAGCATATATATCAGATTCCTTGGTAAATGTATTGGTGTGAAAGACTTCTGGTGCAATATAATGTAAGACACCTCGAAGCCTCAAAGCATCTGACATGTCTTCCTTTTCTGATATAGCAAGCCCAAGATCACATATGTATGGATCACTTAGATAAGCATAATTTTCTTCTTCATTTTTACTTTTGTGGAAAACTATGTTCCCACTATGTAAATTACAATGAATCAAATCTTGTTTGTGAAATGTATTAAGATGGAGCACAATGCTCCATAAATACTGTAACTTCATTCTCCATGTCAATCTCGTAATATTTTGAACCAAGTAGGACAAAAGATCACCATCATTAGCATATTGTAGTACCATCAGATATGTTCCTGTTGTTGGGTCTTGGGTGACTCCATAAATTTCTAAAAAGTAAAATTTACTGCAAGCAACATGGTGTCTGAGCTAAAATATAGTGGTAGTCATGGTTAAAATATGGTTAAAAAAAACAATTACAATTATTATATTCTTACCTCAGAAATAAATAATTCAGGCATCTGTTTAAACATTTTGAACCGTTTTAGAGTAACTTGCTCATATTTTTGCAATGATGGCTCTCTACACTTGGCAGTGTAAGTATAAGTATACTCACTAGAGCCAACTTTTTGCACATTACAAATGTCGCTATATTGTATAAATTTCAAATCATATCTATGTACAATTTTTTCCAGGATTGGACGGATATCTTGGTATAATACCAAAAAATAGTTTTGACAAGGTTTTTTTTGAGTAATGCCAATAATCCATGTATTGTCTGGGGTCAATATGTCATCAGTTAACTATATTACAATGACTTAAATTTAGTAACATGAGTACAATAACAACAATGACAGTTGGTTACAAAAGAAAGAAGAGATTTACCTCATTAAAATCAAATAACTCAGTATCACATACACATCCATCAGCTACTTTTCTGAGTATCACATTATTCGCATTCCCATTTGATTCTGTCCAAACAGCTGTATACAAAGATCGATAGTCATATGATGTTGTCCTTTTTACATCACTCAATTGAGAGTAATCAATCCATCGTAGGAAACCATCAGTTTTACTTAAATCCTCTACTCTCCTCCACAACTTCAGTAGAAACTTGTCTAGGGATTCATTGCCGCTTTTCCAGGTTGGGGGACTCAATGATTTGCAATTGAAACAGTATGGACTCATTCTTGAGTCCAAGTACTCTGTGCATGCCAGGCATAAACCATCATTATTAATATCTGATCCTGGCTTGACTTTGACTAGAGTGTATCCTGTTGTTGGCGAATGTGTAAAGCCAATAGTAATCCAAGTGTTTCTGTTGAGTAAATCCTTGTGTTGATCACATAACTAACAGAAAGTTTATTGTTGTGTTAAAATCAAATTCTATGATATATTCATAAGCATTAAAAGAAATAAATGTTTACCTCATCAAAATATGAATCTGTCATCATGCTTGTTATCTTGATTGGAATCAATTCTAACTTTGCATGAGAATATATGTTATGCTTATATGTACCTGAGCCTGCAGAGCTTTCATTTAACTGATCAAATGAAACCCATTCCAGGGAGGCTTCATTTGCTGATGTTGTTTGTTCTTGTGATTTTCTAATAAATTCATCAAGGATTATATTTCCACTCATCCATCCATTTGACAATTCTTTGTGACCACAAATGCACCAAACTGAATTACATCTGAGTATGCCGCATTCAGAGCAAAATCCCCACACTGAACGAAGTGAGTAAAATTTTTCGTTGACCACCAGGTAATATATGTTATTATATTCAACAAATCCTCTTAATAATTTGTTGCGATTTTTGAGCAAAGTTGGATATCTTTTAAATTGCTCAACATCTTCAGCATATTTGTAAGTTGGAAGTGAATAAGTTTTAAGAAATTTGTCAACAATTTCCTGTGTGCATTCTCTGATAGTTCCAAGTTTTATCTTTATCACCAGTTCATTTTCTATTTCATTTGTATTTGGTTGTAGTTGTAACATGCCACCAAAGGTGATTTCATTGGCATGGCAAGAACCAAGATTATTTTGTGCCCAAGCATTGCCTTGTTTAGCTGCTTTCTGATACAACCCAACTGCCTTTTGAATGCTCTTTCCTACTCCTGTACCATTTTTATTATCATAGAAAATGCTAAAATTATTTTGTGCCCAAGCATTTCCCTGTTCAGCAGCTTTCTGATACAACTCAACTGCCTTTTGAATGTTCTTTTCTACTCCTGTACCATTTTCATAGCAAACACCAAGATTGTTTTGTGCATTGGCATATCCTTGTTTAGCAGCTTTCTGATACAGCTCAACTGCTTTTTGAATATTCTTTTCCACTCCAGTCCCATTCTTATAGCAAACACCAAAATTAAATTGTGCTTTGGCATATCCTTGTTCAGCTGATTTCTGATACAGCTCAACTGCTTTTTGAATGTTCTTTTCTACTCCTATTCCATACTCATAGCAAACACCAAGATTAAATTGTGCATTGGCATATCCTTGTTCAGCTGATTTCTGATACAGTCCAACTGATTTTCTAATATTCTTTTCCACTCCAGTACCATTATTATTATAATAGCATTCACATAACCTATTCACGTGTTCCAATATATTTCTTAGCCTATCATAGCACTGTTGACTGTTTGGGCGTTTTTCTGAATCTTCATTCCAGCATTCCATATACAAATTTTTATATTCCTCTGGCGTGCCTGGAACTACATCATGACGACCACCTTTCATCCTGTAAATATGGATGTCTAATATACTGTTGATTTCACTGCATGGATATTCTCTACTGGATATTTCCCACATAAGAATTCCAAAACTAAAGATATCCGACTTGTCATCCCGATTACTATCACTGTCAAAGCATTTAGGATCAAGGTACACTTGAGTTCCTCGGTGATCTGAACGAGTCTTTCGTAGCATTACGTCGGATATCCCGAAATCCGTAATTTTAGCTGTTTTGCCGTGAATTAATACACTGTTCGAAGACTTGTGATAGGAAATGTAATCAGCATTCAATTTATGTTATTAAATACAATATGATAAGTAAATACACTTACCAGATCTTTATGCAAGATTCCCGCCCTATGAATATGTCTCAATCCATTGATGATATCTAAACTCAATTGACAGTTGGCAGGCCAATCTAGTTTGATAGTTGGCGTCGATAAGTAGTCTCGCAAGGAACCGTTGTCCGCATACTCGAAGACCATCAAATACCGTCCTCTGGTATCTATTATAAATTTAAAACAATAGTTGTATATACACTCATTTCCTAGTATATTAAATCGCATCAACTGCTTACTTTTGCTAACACCAAGAAATCGAGTAATATTGGGATGGTCATCTACGCTACGATTGATCTTGAGCTAGAATGTGTCATGAAACGAGAAAATATAAAAATACAGTTTCGTGGATTCTATCTGATAAACTATTACACACCTCTTTCACAAAACTCTTGAAAAACTCGTCTTCGCTCCAATAATCGATCATCTTGTATGCAACGACGATGCCTGTTTCTGCCACTGTTGCTTTGAAAACTATACCAGACGCACCACGGCCGATACAGTCTTTATCGGTTAAACCTTCATAAGGATAAAACCGAATATATTCACTTGCAATACTATTTTCCAACCAGTCTTTTTCCGAGGCAATCGATGACATCGTTGTAGTTATTTGCAGTATTGTTACTGTTACGATTGACTTTTGATTGTATGATTGTGTTACGTAAGTAGGTAACACACAATTATGAAATGCTCCAATCAAGTCGCTTGTCTTAAACTTGTTCATTCAAGTAGAGAACAGGTTTCGCTAGAACTTAAATCTTAACAGTGGCTTGTCTCTTGTAGTTTACTGGAATGTTAGGTGGATTAAAGTTTTTGATTGTTGGAATGGATGGCATTTTAATTTATGAGATCGGAATTATAAAATCGAACTCAAGATGTGCTACTCTGTATATACGTGTCCATATTCTTGAACCACATCATAGTGATTATATCCACGTACAGTGTTTTGCATTTCAGCATCATCCGTGACAATAAATGTATAGTTTAATTTTACTTAAGCTTCGAAATGACGATAATTAGCTAAATATACAGTTGCCTTTCTTCGTAAGTCTGTTCCATTAATAAAGTATTTAACTAAATTCACGGTAAGTTAACTTACTATGCTTTTAATCGTTGTCATATTACGTGAAAACTTATTTAGTTATGAATTAGTTTGTTTGTGATGTTTAATAGCGACTCGCTCAAATGTAATTTGTTTGTAAATAATCGAAAACGGCTGATATACTCTCTATAATCAATGCTGCATATCTCGTGATGCTGAAAAAGAAAATAAAAATTATTACCTGTTGCTAACGTACTCATTACTTCAGATAAACTGAATATTCTTCGTTGTAACCTTAAATGTCCGTAATTCTATCATCACAGCTGTAATACTTTATCGACAATTTTTTTACCGACAGTCAGTCAATTACCAAAAGCTTAACTTCGGAATAACGTTGGTGAATAGTTATTTATCGATGAAATAATGTGCAAAATAATCTATGGGGAATGACTATGTCGGTTAACTGTCGGACAAGGTATTGCATGTATGAAATGACTGTCGATGTTATAATCTCCCGTTCTTAAATACTTGACGGGTAATGCCGTTAATTGCTAAATTTCTATTGTTGATTATATAGTCATATGTAAACATTACCGGTATTAGAAAGTTTATGTAATTGCATGCGTCATAAATACGTACACTCCGTTATAGTGGTAATCAAATACTGTATAAGATTAGTATATTAATTGAAGTTAGTAAATGGCTTAGCTCAGGGATAAATATTGACGTTCATCACGTTATAATGCGTCTTATTAAAATTACGTCATACCTTGTATTATGTCTTATCTTTAATTATTGATTGCAGAGAGAAACTACGGTACAATACCGCATATTAACATGGTACGCAATAACGAAGCTTGAATAAATAGTTGCAAGAAGCTTGGAAACCAATGCCTTATTAAAGATTTCCGATTAATGTACTGTCCTAAAGCATTGCTGGTCTTGAGCATGGAATCGCTATAATCGTGGTTGTCCTACGCTGCTTGCATGTCTTCAATAATGGTGCCTGTTGAAAATTAATAATACGTTTATGTCAAACTTCAGCAGTAAAGAGATAAAAATATAAAAACGTAATTTCTTGGTACAATTCATCGTCTGCTCATTCCGCTCCGATAGCCGCGTGATTAAATAAGTAAAAGAAAATATAAAACAATGTCAGAACTTTAAGTTTTGTTCACCTATCTCGAGCAAGATTTATATTCCCAAATCGTGAATGGGTAAGTATTGTGCAGGAGCGGCAAGAAATGAGCTTTCAACGCCCACATATTATTTACCCTTATGTTTGTTACCATATTGCATCTGAAGCTCCTAGTATTTTCATCCGGTTTATTAAATTTCGCCAAACTAGATTCCAAGTGTTTTCTTCCATATTATATAAGTTTAATTCTTACATAGAGACTGAACTTCTAGCGTCATTAAGAAACTGACGTAAATTAAAATTTACGCTCAACGTTAGCTCCAGTATGGCATACTAGTTTGCGGTTGCCATTCCAATTTAACAAGTGTCTCTATCGGATGCAGACTCTCCATAGCACCTCGACTTGATGCTGATGTTTAAGTGTATATTTGAGAGTGTAATTATCCACTGAACGGTCGGTTTACGTTCACTGATAATTTTCTATCTGTACACTGTCGAGTCATGTCCTCGTTCAATCAACTTGTATATAGGTTTAGGGATACCGCATTTGTTTACTGATAAATAATTAGTGGAAACTGAGTTTTCTGCTTCCTATAATGCAATAAAATTGTGAACGTTCTGCTATAGATTACGTTTATAGTTCTTAAATAATGTTTGAAGTATAATTACCAGTACAAATACAATAAACAGAATATTAATTTTGTTCGCATACTATTATTTCAGTTTACGGCAACGATATACGCGCGCAACATTTGCCTAGTTGCATGAATAACGTCATTCACATGAGACGGGATAAATGCGAAATATCTCTGCCAATATCATATTAAAATTCCAAGTTTTACACTCACCATAAAATCCGCGGCCATCTGAAAATAGAATAAAATAACTTCTTGTTCAAACTTTTACAACAAAGTGATATTTTGGAGAAAGCAAGCTAAAAATAAGTGGGCATTTTCTACAGATTTCGTCGGTCGGAAAGGCATATAAAAATATAGTAAATTCATTATTACTGTTACTACTGTTGTGTATGAGCATATTGGCCTGCCAGAGCCAATCACAAGCCTAAACGTAAAATGAAGCAGATAGATCAGCGACTTGCAAAAAAATCACCAATCATGTCAGAGTGCAATGTTCGGTTGTAAAATATCCCATTTGATCAGTGAGTAACTGATATTCTGCAGAAGGGCTTGCACCAGCATATTAACTGGTGGGAGAATAAATATATTCTCTTAGCGTATGTATGGTTTATTAAAAGTATTGAAAGCACAAGGAACGTTCTGTTCTAAGAATTTGAATTGTATTCATCGAAAACAGCAATTTATGTAAATTAATAGTAAAATTTCTTTTTTGAGAACATACTTCTAATATATACGTAATATTATTTCTGGTTACCAGTTTGTAATAAGCGCAAGCGATACAACAGGAAACAGGGATTGCATGCTATTAAACATGTCTTCTTTGCAAGTATACTCTGAATATTTTTAAAGTTTAAATAGTAATGGAATAACGGCAATACAGTGCAGTAGTTGAAGAGCTATGAAACTGTAACAGTAGGCGAAACGGTTACTTTGAAGAGAATAAACGATAAATATATTAAGCCAGTAAAGAAAATGCAGTATGCGGTAAGGCGTGACAATACAGCATTATAATTTTTTCCCACGGGGGGCGTGCGTGCGCATGATCGAAGGAATGTGTGCTACGAATGCATGAATGATAAATGAATGAGTAAATGAATGAACGACGAATGTAATGTAGCTTATTCCCAGTTCACTTAAGCATATTGTTTCGAAGCAGTTCTATGCATAACATTAAGCTTCAGTCTCTTTCCTGCATTTTATGATGACATAATGCAGTAAAGATATCCTATTTCCATTGTGTCAGCAAGACATGATCAAAGAATGACGGAAATATGATGTAAAGAACAATAAGATGGTGAATAAAAAATGATTTTCGCGATGCGATAAAGCACCGTGGGTAATATAAGATTGATCTCCACAAGAAACTGCTATAAAAATGTACATTTAAAGTAAGAAAAAAGTAAAACAAGGGACGAGCGAACATCGGGGGGGGGGGAAATTAATAATATGCAGGCAGGTGATGGCGATGGAATGTACATTTTAATTTAGTAAGCTAAAAAGTCTTTAAATACGTACTTCCAATTTCTGCCGTGCTCTTTTTTGAAGAGCATCTCCTTACTCATCTCACACACGACACCAAATGGTTAACGTAATCGATTATTCTTTAAATCTTTCGTCTGATTACTGGAAAGTCTATAAAAGTGGAAACTATACAGATATTTCAATTCAAGTTGGAAAAGACACAAATGGCAAAATATTTAGCGCTCATTCATTGGTATTATGTACGCGAAGCAATTTCTTTGCGAATAGCCTAACCGGAACAGCCGCGACCATTGAAGACGTGATGCCTGACGTGTTTGAAATCTTGCTCAGGTGAAACAAACAATCCTGTTTGCGGAATTATCGACAATATCGTTACTTACTAAGATTTATATGTAGGTTTATTTACACCGGAAAGGTATCCTATGACTCTTGTAAAGACATAGACTGGATTAACCTTTTAAAAGGAGCCGTCAAGTTTGAGCTAGACGATCTCATTACCACAGTCGAAAATCTTTTGATTACTGAAAACGCGGAATTGGTTAAACAAAATATCCTCACAATTCACAACTTTGCTCAATCCACGGCCAAGTTAAGCAAACTTCTGGACTATTGCAATCAGACCATGGCCTTGCATCCAGACATTATCTTCAAGACCAGCAATATCTTATCCTTGCCAAAGGAAACCTTGATTACCCTTCTCCAAAATGACGATCTTAACATGAAAGAGGGTGATATTTGGATGGCAGTCATTGAATGGGCTATCGGCCAAGTTCCTGAATTTACAAACAACCCAAACAATTGGTCATTCGACGAGGTTAACATTATCAAAAACTTGGTGGCTGATTGCATACCTCATGTGAGATTTTTCGATATTGCGTATGAGGAATTATTCGAGAAATTTGTCTTGTACGTTGAATTATCACCGCGACAGTTGCGAAATGAAATCTTTGCTCATTATTTGCAAACAAAAAATCGAAACCGTCCACTAAGAAGATACAGGACTCAGCCCGAGCGAACTGAGGCTGTTATTGTAGATCCCTGGCCCACTTACGATGGGAAACCCGATGATGATGAGATGAATGAGATATTAGTTAATCTTTTAGAGAAGAGAGCAGATGATCTTTTTTTTTTGATATATTTAATGAGGTGTAGGATTAACATTATTACCCAATATTCCTTGTATGGAAAGTGTTCAACGAAATACCATTTTAGCTTAGTAGAATTCTTAACTGATGCACGTTAGCTTCATGGTCTTGTTTAAATCTGGATTATTTATAGTATTTTTATAGTGAGAAAGTTTTTATGTAAACAATTTGTATTATGAATAAAACTTAACTTATTATCATAGTATTTAAAAAAAATCAAAGACTTACGGACGCTCAACAGGCATAATTACATTACTATTCCGAGAAGTTTACGTTACTACAGTCCAATGACTATGCCAGTCGCTGAATAATGCGGATTTGGTGACATGATTTTAACACAGAAAGATTTTTTATCTCACTTTAGTGTTATGCGTTATTTGTAAACCACGGATATAACCAAAATTATACAGACGCTTCCTGTACAACATTATAATAAAAAAGCCGGTTCCCACGTCGACAAATGTTTAATCTATAGCGTAAGAAATTATGTCATTTAGTTAATATTTGTTCGCTTCTTATCTTTCCAACTTTTAATTATCTAGTAACTGTTGTCCTTCATATGTACTGCAAAAAAAATTCTAGTTTGCTAACTAGACGGATGAGCGAACGAAAATCATATAATGTCTGCGCAGAGAGATAAGCAAGGCGTAAGTTAGAGGAAAAGATTAGATTGATTAAGTGAGACGAGGAAAAACAGAAAACTGTTTATATTAGTGGAGTGACTACATTAAATCTTTGCGTTTTTTGAGTGCACTGCTAGTTAAAATTACAAATGTTGAACAAAAGAAGAAAGAATACGATATTACTATTCAATACAGTGAACGGTTATCCAATTATTGACCATGAAGAAAGAATTCTTAATTATTAGTCTATTTATTTTTATTGTTTTCCCCGCAGCTGCATTGTCAATGTTTGCTTATTACTCGTTTTTATTCGCTTCCATACTCATAAATGTCTAAGTGATTATAACATTATCATTATCAAACTTTTTGATTCTATAAACCTATTCTTCACATTTGCGAGGAAAAGTCAGAGTAAAAGTCGTCTGCTTGTTATGTTTCTTTTTACACCTTTGACGTTAGCCACAAAATATATTCACATTTTCATCAAATTGCAAAACGATGAATAGTTTGTTGATAATTAAAAAGTAAATAAGTGCACCATAACTGATCGACAATTATATTAGATCAAGGGGGCGTTATGAGTATTGGATCATGATTCCATTGTATTGACTGTACATTATATCGCACTATGGTCATCACGATATCCATTTCATGGCACACATTAGTTCTAAAGTGAAAGCAAAATTTAGATTTTTAATAGTTACTTCCTTTATTATGTACCAACACTTATTGTCTAATCATTTAATTGAACATTTGTAAAATCAGGGTCAAACAAGGAGTCAGCCACAAATCTAATTATGCATTTGGATTAAATAAAATCTTTGCAATAATAATAAAAGCAATTTCCAAATTAAAGTTTGGAAACCAAAAACACCTCCCAATCGCCCCATTCAAATGTACCCTTTATCTGTGTTATTGGAACGTGGTATGTTTTTTGGGAAATACAAATGTCATCACCAAAATATAAATCATTTTCTCCAAAATCAGGATAACGACTGTTGCCATCATATATGGCTTTTGAACTATCAGCAACAAAACTTGCTATATTGTAATTTATGTTTTTATCCAATGCAAATATAAAACTTTCATTAGTTTCATCATAAGCATAACAGGGATTACCCCTTGTCCTCCATGAAAGCGGATTGTATCCACCAAGTATTTCATCAGAATTTGATACCCTGCCAACAGTAATTGTGGGTCCTTTGCCACCACACAATTTCCTAAATTTTGTGACTCCATTACCATCTCTACTTCGTCTATAAAGCAGAGTAAACTTATGAGAATCAGCCTGCTTTTCAGATGCTTGTCTCTGATTATTATTTTGAAGCCGCCACGTTGCTTCCACAATTTTTGATGAAATCCATTCTGCATGTTTTTCATTAATGATAAGTGAATCAATATCATATCCCTGTCCTGCCTTTGATGCTCGTCCTGTTCTTGCTGGTAACAACGGAGTCTTTGGTACATAATTTTTGACCGTATGATACTGCAATATATCATGACGTAGTTTTTTTGGTAATAGCTCATCATATGGAATAATCTTGTCAGGGGAAATGCTGATAAATCTTAAATGTGGTATAAAATCTGTGATAATATTTCTAATTGCATTGGTGTCATTAGATGACCAACCATCAGGATCAGTTTCAAGCTCCAGTTCAGGTACTTGTTTAGTAGCCCATTCAACAACTAACATCCAAACATCATCTTCATCCATGCATAGCTCATCACTCTTGAGGAGGGTGATCAAAGTCTCCTTTGGTAAAATTGCAAGATCGTTCGATTTCAAAATGATATCCGGACGGGAAACCATAATCCGATTACAGTAGGCCAGAAGTTTGTTTAAAAAGGTTTTGGATGCAGCATGCTTGTAAACCGTAACTATATTCTGTTGAATCCATTCACTTTGTTTATCGATCAAATAAGTTTCGACTGTAGTGAGGAGATCAACTAATTCAAACTTGTTAGCGCCATCCAAAAGGTTGAGCCAACCTAGATCCTCGCATAAATCAAAGGACATTTGCCCGGTGTAAATATATCTACAATGAATCGACGGGTAAACGTATTAGCACACACAATACATATATAACTTATGTGCATTCCTCTGACAGTTGCTCGAATTTACCTGAGCAATATTTCGAAAACACCGGGAGTCACATCTTCAAACGTTATGACTGTTTTTTGAACGTCTTCTCCAGATGTCTCTGTATTTCCAGTTAAGCTGTTCTCAAAAAATTTGCTTCTCGTACATAGAACCAGTGTATGGGCGAAAAATATTTTACTATTTGGCTCCTTTCCGGTATGGATTGAAATATCCGTATATTTGCCACTTTGATACAGCTTTTCATAATCAGCTACAAGGACTGAGGACAAGTCGACGGTGTTATTCATCATGCAAAGTTTCTTTTGAAAGTGATGCTTATGGCTTACTATTACTATTACGCTTATTCTTTTATCTTCATTATAAGATTTGTGTAACATCGCATTGTTATCAGGGGCTTAGCATTACTGTAACACACGTTTTATTCGCTAAATCAAACCTGACATTGTCAGATAAATTCAACTACGCAAGACCGTCGGTTTCATAAGTGGTTCATAAGCGACGGCGGTCATACTGTAGCTCATGAAAGGTACGCAGTGTGTGACGTACTAAATTTTTGTAGTTTTAATTTAACAATCAAGTTAACTAAATTTTACCACAGTCTGCTTAAACTAGTATTCGATTGCGTAAATGCAAATTATATCTCATCTTGAAACCAGTTGCACTTTCTTATTGCAATTAAAATTTTAATTAATTACAAAAGTTATTCTCACAGTTAGGAATATGCCTAATCCACAGTCAAGTTTTTGGGTTATACAGTTACTACGGCTTTGCATACGGAAACTGTCTTCAAGTCCAACAACACGTTATACTTGCTTACGGAATGATGTCAGTTAAGGAATAAAAAATTGACCTAAATAACTGGGTGTTAACTATATACGGTGAAATTTCGATTTTATTAGTTATGGGTAGAAACTTGTTTAGCACGATAAACTATTACCAAAGTTGTAACGTGATATATTTTTCTTACCTTTACAAAAAAATAAAAATAAAAAACAAACATATCATATAATAACCACCGGTCATCCTTGTGTTACACAAAAAGCCACCGCTACATCGTCTGCGAGTGTGCGTTATTTTTAAATCCACGCAATTTCTCAGAGTAAATTGCCCCTTAAACGTTCGTCTTTTATTTTGTTTATTCTGTCAAGCAGAAATTTTAATTTATATAACATATTATTAATTGTCAAATTTCCTTATTTTGTTTCTTTTTTATGTACGCTCACACTTACCATAATTACATACGGATTTAATTTTACCTGTATCTATTGTCCAATTTAATGACGAAAAGGTTGTGTATGCTACGCCTCATGCGTATTATAATTATAACAAAAAGAGATGGTATAGTATAAATAATATTCTCGTAACAAATGCCTCCCACATCGACTCGTCTATATAATGATAGAAATAACTTGTACGTTGCTTATCGCGTTCTAACAATTATTTACGCAATATCTTATAATTGGCAATGCACTATAATTACACTAACGTCATACTATACGACAACCAAATAGCATAGTTTTATATAGAATATGTACAACGCCATATAAAAAAATTCAAATCGATTTTTTAAGTCTACGAAAATATTTGTAATTATAGTGGAGTATCAAATTAACATTAAACGGTTTAATTTATGGGTCTCATAATTTTTAGCAAGTCGGTTTTCTCAATACGTCAGCGGGCTATACTTGGCCGACTCATCGAGACTGACTGTGTACTAAACAACAACAATAATAAACAATTTCCTTTGAAATTGCACTTACTTTATTTAATTTCTATCATCGTCGAATGTGATTGATTACCTGTCAGATAAGCCCAAACAACTCACAAGTTGCGGGTTTGCATACAAACGGCGCACAAAATTTATCCGTTGAATAAGGATATTAAGCAGAAAAACAAGTCTTTAATTAATTATAATGCATAACAAGAATTACGTACCATTGCTGAACCAACCTAGCATAAACACACTGAGCAAATGCATTACACTTATTAAGTTTGAGACATTAGGGAAACCTTATCCAGTGTGCAGCTGAGATATAACTGAAGGAGATATAACTGTATGTTAATGTATTAAACGTGTGTCTTAACTACAGTGACTCACAAAACCAGCACAATGTTTGCAATTGTTAAATTTAAAAACTCATAACTTTATGAATACTGAATTAAAGTTAGTGATAATTTAATTGAAAATAAATCTGCTTTCTGGCTTTCAGTACACACTTGTTTTATTCAAAAAAACTCACTCCTTCAATACGTATGATTTTTTAAAGTTTATCAGTGCATTGTGCTGGTTTTGTAACTTATATTAAAGAATACAAAAATAAAACTTTAT
>CAJVPJ010000658.1:0-19552 GCA_910592205.1 Paraglomus occultum | reverse complement strand
CCCTTCAGTTCTTTTTTGATTCGAGGGAATAAGAAAAAATCACAAGGAGCAAGGTCTGGACTGTATGGTGGGTGGGGAAGAAGTTATGAAGATATTTCGTTACGATTCTTGCCTTATGTGGTGCGGCGTTGTCGTGATGAAGCATGACGTCACGAACAGTTGTTCTACCCCTTTTTTCCATAAAAGTTCGAAAAAACTTCTGGCAGTATCTCGTTGGCATAAAGGTTAGCGTTAACTGTTTGTCCTTTTGGGACCACAAATCGTGCGATAACTCCGTCTACAGAAAAAAATATACAAAACATTCTTTTCTTCGAATTTTGGGCTGTCCTCACTAATTGCGGCCTGTTCTCTCCCTGACTTGTTCGCTTCCTTATTTGAAATAGTAAAGAAATATATCCACGTTTCATCACCAGTAATAATGTTTCTATACCCTCGGTCTAAAATTTTTAATAGTTGCTTGGAAATTTCAACACGTTTCTGTTGTTTTCCTCTGAAAGCCTATGAGGAACCCATTTTGCACAGAGTTTGTGGGGGTTCAGCTCGTTATGCAAAATGTCGGAAATTCTTTCACCAGAAATACCGACTTCGTTAGCTAATTCTTTAATAGAAACGTGTGGGTCATTGCTAACAAGATCTTCGACCTTGGCAATTTTTTCTGACGTCACTGCTTCGCGAGGACGCCTAGAACGAGCCTTGTCTTTAATTTCTTCTTCCCCGTCTTTGAATGTAGCAATCCAGCGTCCAACTGTGCTGATAGATAGTGCTTGTTCCCCTTCTACGTTCACCAACTCTTCGTGGATTTGAGTTGCATTTCTACCATTTTTCCAAGAAGCGAAAATAAAGTATCGTTGGTTCTCTCGGCTCATTTTTCTCCAGTTGCTTTACTATGGCTTACAAAAAAAATGATTTCTCGACAATGAGATAATGAATTTGCTTCAACTTTTTTTTCATTTGTAACATGAAACTATGCGCATTTGATGATTATTTCCATTTTGAGTTAAACTGATGCAATCTCGAGTTAGAGGGCACACGCAAAACCCCTCTACTTATCGTGTTACATTGCACATTAGCGTGATATTTCATCAATTACTGAATTATACACAACATTTCGTCTATTACTTTTTTTTCTTAACGACATAGTTAAGTCATAAACATGGGTTAATATTACAACAATGCCATTAACTTTATGTGCTTCATAATTATTCTTCAAATCATAAGGCCGCTTATGCGTTTGCAACTATTTGATGTAATAGTAATAAGTAACTTATGAATTTGGTCTAACAGTATGCAAATTAGTATAATAAACGGATAGTTAATGGTTACTACTTCCTTGACAAACTTTTTATACATTTCTTCTTCACAACCATAACGATTGAGAAACAAAGTTTTCATAGCGACTGGCACTCCAGATTGCTTTATCTTGGCTTTGTATACGACACCATATCCACCGTGACCAAGAAGTGTACGATCCAAAAGGTCCTCTTCAGTATATTGTTTGATGAATCCTTCCTTGACGCCTTTAGCTAACCATTCCCTGTATACGTCCGTTAGACAGTTGGACCTCGGACATATTTTAGTGAATGAATTATTGACGATGCAGAAAGCCATTTCATGTCATACCACAACTTAGCCAATACAGTTTTACGGTAACGTAATAGTAATACAACCGAAATACCAATCACAAACTCCAAACGGGAGCAATGTACCTTCGTCCTTTTAAACTAGGATAGCGACAAGTAGTACGCTTCGATGGATGGAGGTTGTTTTTTTGTGTTTGGATACTAACTATAATATAATAATTTCAAATTATATGGGTCAAATCGTAGTTGAACAACTAGAAAATTAATTGTATAACGTTAATTTCGAATGTAAGAACGCATCGTTAACTTCAATTGACAAATAAAAAATACACATAAGATATACGTTCAACTATTTTCAGGTTTTCTTTATTTCAGACAATTGTGTCTGAAATTAAAAGTACGTATTCTATTTACATGTAATATAGAAATTTAATGTCTACATATAAACGCGGTGACGACAAAAGGCTTAAGAGCGCGGAATATTGTTTATAAATTAGAGAAAACTTGGGTATATTTTGTAAACTAGAACCTGGTAAACACATTTGTTTGACCCGACCTTTTAGTAAAATGTATTTTGATTCAAGTCTGGTACAACTATCACAAAAGGCCTGGAATTTTAACCCTCGTAAATAGAAACACATAGTTAATTTTTGTTCACTCCATCATTTCACGGTCATAACGTTATAAGGTTAAGACTCAGCTAATTTGTTTATTTTTTACTTTTCTTTAACATTATGATATAACAATTTCTATCATCAAAATAGATTAATGACATAGAGAAGACAATCTTACAATAAAACAAACAAAATTTAAAACGCACGAGTGCTAATATTATTGCTATTATTATGTACCAAATACGTTGAGGAACTTTTTTTTGAAATCTGAAACAAAATGGTTTTAACACGCATAGTCTATGTTCATAGCCGTAATTTCCAAGTATATGGAATTGTCTGCGTAATAAACTTTTCATGGAATATCGAAACGTGTGAAGACCGTTCGCAAAAGGAGACCAATAAATGCTTGGAGCGAGTGTTATAGTTATTGTTGTAATTTCGGTGTACTTTTATACTAGCAATGTGTAAACTTTGATTTCATGCTTCTTCTTCTACTCATATGATGATTGCCTACCAGGCACTATTACAAATTTTGTATTAATAAAAGTATTATTATTATTGTAAACGTACGGATAATTGTCTTATCTGTAGATTTAAATTATTTTGATACTTTAGGTTGCTTCATTCAAATATTATTTAAACGTGTTAGCGCATATGAAATTACGTAATCCTCATCTATTCAATCGACGAACTTTGTTGTACTTGCTCTCACATTCAAATAATGAGACAAATTTGTGCATTTTCGAGCTATCGCAATTAATGCTATAATGTGCCGACATAATTTTCATTGTTCTCAACGCAAGCGCATTATGGGTAAAAATTCTTGAAAGTGCGCTTATGTTTTTGTTTTGTTATTTCTTGTCAATTAATTATCTTCGTTGCATGCTATTTGGACAATTTAGTTTACACCTTTTATTTGATTAGTCTATTTGCTGGTCTCACATTTGAACCATCGTAATTTCGTGATTATTTACAACTAATCACAGAGTAAATAGCAGTATGAAAAAGTGTGAACTAATCGGTACTCTTATTTCCAAGCTACATTTGCATCTTAAATTGCTAAAGTAAATGCATAGAATGAAATATAGTTTCGTAAACTAACTAATCACAAATACTATCCGATCGTTGAAATGTTAATTAAAGCGTCCACTAATGAACCGCAATGGATGAACTCAATGACCACACACCTACAATCGACAAATCACCTGTAGATGTTAATGTTGTATACATAAAGCACTCATAGTGTCATTGATGCATTAAGATCAGTATTGGCCTTTGCTCAAGTCTCATTATGCATGACAGAATGACAAATGGCATCCACGTGTTCAAAATAGCCAGTCTCAATTAACGTTCTTAATGACGGCATAACAATACAAGCGGAAATTGTTGAACAATGATATCAAATCGTCTCATAGACAATTTGAAGACACACAGGCTATTCCTTGTAAGGCATCCACACTTACATTGCACTGCTCAGAAAATAGAACGCCTTACGCTCGTAGAGTATGTATGATTTTATCATCGTACAGATAAATGGTTATTCTTCATTGATACAAGAAAACTTTTCTTTTATGTTACCATTTGCTAAATCATTGACAAACCTGATTAGGTTACTACTGCCCACCCAGCCGCTTAATGAGATGATTGCCTTCGAACAGTCCAGATTTGATAATCCCAATTTGAGTTATTGTTAGTAATATTATATGCATGCTAAAAAAAAAAAAAAACTCTGAAACACAATCTTTCACATGCCCGTAAACTGTAGCAGATCGATCAGTGGGAAGATGATCAATGAAAAATAACTGTAAAAGAATATCGATGATTTTAGGGCCACCCTTAAATTTTATGCAAAGGCCACATCATAAGAGTATCAAAATATTAAAATCTGTCATGTTGTATAACAGATTCTTTTTTTTAAACGGTCGAGCCATGTATTTGAACAGTTACCTCGTCGGCTTTATCTTTCTTTTTCTATATTTATCTCGTTTTCTCTCTTCCTTCCATTTTTGAATGCAATTATTAATTGATGGTATTTTTTACCTATAATTCGTCACATGATTGTCTTATTGGGGATTGCAGCATCGTTCCTTATCTATAAAATGCCATGATTGAAACGTATGACCGAGTTACCGCCTCTTACCAATTTGGCACTTGCACATGCATTCAATACGGGGGAACAGACTACGGTTTGTGCATTGGCTCATTGTTAAGAGTACAGAATGCGCTGTATGGCATCTCTCATTCACCAATTGCGGTTTTGGCTGACATGCATTATCTACTTTGCAAATGTGTTATCATCTTCCTATCATTTATTATTAAGCGATTTGTGTTCCACGTAAAATTAATGCATGCATATATTTCAGTACTCACATCTCACATGCTTTCTTACTATAAAGTAATAGTTGTAACCGTAGTTAAATTTATCAAAAAAAGCTTGTTTGAATTCTTGTTCTTTTCTTTATTGTCGCGTGTGTGGGTGGGTGTGGGTGTGGGTGTGGGTGTGGGTGTGTGTGTGTGTGTGTGTGTGTGTGTGTGTGTGTGTGTGTGTGTGTGTGTGAAAGAGAACAGGGAATTTAATCGTTGTTACGATAAAGCACGAGTTTTTTTTTTAGTACACCGGAGTTGCTGTTTATACCCGTCGTCTGCTTCCAGCAACCAACCCAACTCCTTTTGCCGTATCGCAATATGCTGTGTGTTTGTTTACATTATTTTGAAAAAGCGTCTATTTAAATTATCCTATTTGTTCACCTCTAATCACCCCCCTCCCCTGTTTTCACGTTGATGTAACTGGTAGTGATAATTAATATAGTTAATGTTATCAATCTACTCTATTCGATTCGAAAGCATTCAGTAATTCTTAAATAACAACCCAAGAGCGTTGGAAACAATAACACGAAAAAGTGTAACAGCCCAAAATATTTACGGTAATAAAACTATTGAGACATCCTATATAATAATAATGTTTATCCGTGTTTGTTACTCCCACGGGTAGTAATTCTCACTAAAAATATCGTTATACCTACTCTACTGGCAATATATATTACAAACAGTCAACAGTTACTTTACATTTTAAAAAAATTCTTTATTCTTTCCTTAATATTTTCTTACCTTTCCCCTTTCCCTACCCTTTCCCTTAATATCTTCTTACCGTACCCCACACATCCCTACCTCCCCCATTCTTCTTACGTGTCGTAAACGTATCTCCCCTCACTTTTTACGAACACTCTATGTACCGTGTCGTTGACGAATTTGACGTTTCATACATCTGAGGAAATTCTTACGACTCTCGGTCAGACTAGCAAAATATTGTCTTGACGAATTAAAACACCGCGAAAAAAAAAACAACTCTGTGTGAACTAATAAACCCGACTATCAGTGGTCATTACTCGATAGTTAGAAATCGATAATGTCTGACCAAGAGTATACTATTCCTCTCTGTGGATACGCCTTCGTAGGTATGTAAATGGGGCCAAGACGAAAAAAGGAAGGGTGAATGGGGGTGGCAATTACATGTGTTGGCGGCATGTCTAACTACAACTTGCTCGTGTAGTTTATATGAAATACACTAACCTATTCATTTTCTAACCATTCAAACAGAGCGTTCAACTCATGCTATTTACGTATTGTTATGGTTTATCTTTCATGCCTTCATGGTAATAATCTAAAAAACTTTTACCACAAAGTATGCAATGTCTTTTTGTCATAACCAGTTTTTTTTTCTTCATTGCCGTTTAGTGCGATAATTTGAGCGCTTTGAAGCCCAGTCGACTCTTTGCGCTTGATCTCAAGTCAATAATGACAGCATTAATAATTCTTTTATTATTATCGAGTACAGTATACAACACCTTTCTCGTAAGTTATCCTATTTACGACATAGCATCGGTAACGATTAACGTAACGTTTTTAGTATTCTAACAATCTATCCTCCCTCGTAGACAAAAATAGTATACGAAGAAGGATTCATCGTCGCTGACAAGATAAGGCTCAAGACGCCCGATGAATGGTCTACTGAACATCAACGGTGGCTAGCTCCACTTGATTATATTCTTATGGTAAACTTTGGTATACAAACGTAAGTATTGGGATCGTGGGTTGTTGGGGAATGGGATGACTCGACAAATTACTCATAATGATCGTTCGTATAATAAACCAACTTTTTTTTTCTATACACAGCTGTGTATTTTATCTTCTCCAATGCTTCTGGGATTACACATCACAAGCGATTAGCCACGAACCCATAATATCATCAATGGAATATCGAGGCTATGTCGTCTGGTCAACAACTTCTGCTTTTGCTTTCGCCATTATCCGACTTGTCCTGCACAATGACGAACATCTTCGAGACGTAATACCGTTAACAGTATTTTCAATACAAGTTCTTGGTGCCGCCATTCTCCAAATACAAATCTACTACCGATTCAAGAAACTTATCAAAGTCTCAAACAGAAGCAAAAATTCCACCTTTATAATAGCCAAAGCGCGATACTTTGTAGATTTGATCAAGATACTTATTGCTTCGCTGCTCATAAGTAGTATCAGCATGCTAGTGCTTTGTATTGATTCGCTTATTAAAGAACCAATAATGAGGCAGAGCGACTTTGCAGTAGAAGTATTGATTGCCCACTATAGTTTTGCTCAATTGATTTCATGGATTGTGTTGGTTTTGATAGTTTATCCAAGGAAGGGATTCGTTGGCCCAGGAGGAAATCCAGAGCACTTGAGTTCAGTCCAGACGGATAGCTTCCAAGACGTTGGAAAATTCATGTCGGCGTCTGCAACGCAAGGGTCAGGGGCTGGATTGCCTCGTCAATCGTTGTCCATCTCTCCTGATGCTTACAAAGCACGCCATTCCGTATCCCCTGATGGATCAAGACAGCCGCAAACTCCTGCTAACGTCATTCCTCTTTCCGGAAATCCGCTTCGGCGTAATATCTCAGTATCAAAAGATGGAAGAACAGTGTACGCAGAGACCAAGACATTGGGGAAAGTTAACGGCTCGGAATTTGTCGCTGTCGAAAAGGCAGATCCGAGTCTTCTTGCGAGTTATTATCTTACAAATGATGATACGGGACATGCAGATAGAATACAAGGAGAGTCAATGCCCGTGAATGGGTTATCAAACGCAAATACTACAGTGGCGCAGCAAACGAAAACTGTGCTATCACAGCCAATACAACCTTTTCACAAACTTCAAATGCAAATAAATGCTCAGCAGGGACAACAACATCCAACAACGGTGCAAGGATCAAAGAGCAGCATCGTCAATAATAGTTCCAATAGTTCCACAAATCCGCCCGAGCAACCGCCACCGATAATACCACCAGCCCAATTGTCACCGCGACCGCAACTGCAATCGCAATCGCAATCGCAATCGCAATCGCAACCGCAGCAGCCCTCACAACCTAATAATTCTAATGCCTCACCTCCATCATCATTTCTTTCCGGTACATCACCTTTCTCGCAACCACTCCGTCCGGCTTCGCCAACGGCCCAAAATAGTTTTCTTCGCTCTCTCCAGTTTCCCTCCCAAACAGCTTCTCCAAAGCGAACTTCTATACAATTGACGGCCGCGCGCAATTCGGTACAAATGAGCGAATATAGGCGGGGGTCATCTGATAGTACGACACCGTCTACAAGGACAATGACAACAACTCGGACGGTAACGCCCGATACACCGAGCGAAAGATCACCGATTAGAATTTTTGCTAATACGGTCACAACCACTACTGTCGTAAATGCAAATGATGAAGAAGAGGATGATGGAATAGGGAGACGAAATTTAATAAGAGACATCGATAACCTTGAAAATGACTTTGATACAGATACAGAACGATATCCCACACCGGGTGGTGAACCGGATGAATACAGTAGTGGCGAGGAAATAATTAGTGAAGCTAATAGCAGTGACACGGAAACTGGTGGAAGGAGTATGAGGAAAATTAATCTCGAGTCTGCGCTTGCTGGAACTGGACTTGGTGCTATAAAAAGAGACTTTGGAATTCATGATGATGATGATACCGATGATGATGATAATAGTCTAAGGATGGAGAGAGTCGGAGGCGTGTCGGGGCGAGATGTTATTAGAGATAAGGACAGTGC
The DNA here is from genome assembly GCA_910592205.1 of Paraglomus occultum. Classification (NCBI taxonomy): domain Eukaryota; kingdom Fungi; phylum Glomeromycota; class Glomeromycetes; order Paraglomerales; family Paraglomeraceae; genus Paraglomus; species Paraglomus occultum. Next base: position 11,259 of record CAJVPJ010000658.1, on the reverse strand, counting down.
CAGAGATAGTGTTGGACAAGTCAGTGAGACAGAGAGTGAATTGTATTGGCATGCTATGTGATTAGTGTAATTTATTTTGTATAGCTTAAATGGTGGGAGAAAAAAGGTTATTATTATTAGTTGATAGTAATAACCCGCTGAAATTGCCGCTGATTAATAATGTTGTATACTCTACTTATATTCATATTAGTTTTACCACCACATTACCCCTTTCATTTAATGGCTTAATTGTATTTTTATTTGCATCCGATACCATGTAGAAATTAGCAAATATTCTATTACTTTCATTTCAGAGGACTGGTTCCCCGACTATTAAAATATGGGTTCTTAAAGATTAACCAAAACACACAAATTGAAGGAATGTTTTGAACATGCAACAGTGTTTATACGTTGCGCGAGTCTTGTATATGACGCATCGAACTAAATGAGAAATGAGCATGTAACCACTAAAACTACCATACTACGATTGATCATTTCTCGTTCTGCGTTATTTCATCCGATTCGTCAACACTCTCCTCTATGACACCACCACCCAAACACCAGTTGCCATCCCACACGACAACATACTAGGAACAGATTGGTTGTATACGCCCCGATTAGATATCTGTGTAAAAAACATGGTTTGTCAAAATCATTGTACTCACTTGTCCAGGTGCAACAGCTTGGATAGGGTCAGAGAATTCCACCAGATACTTGCAATCCGATCTATAATGCATATATATACGTGCATATATATATGTGTATATATTACTGATCCAAGCATAAACCCAAGCACACGTAAGCAATAGCGGGGAAATAATACCTCATCGTGACTTTACATGGTTCTAATAAACAGAATGTAATGTATCATCAAAGGGAGGATATATAGTCAAAAGCGACGGCTCCCTTACTTACTCACCAGCTACTTGTCGATATCTAACCTGCCCAAGCAAATCAATACCTATTGGGAAAAACGCGATACATAATCAGTGTCGAGTCCCACAAGATTTTTTTACTGCAACTGTCGAATATTTTCATAAATAGGCTTTTTCGCGCGCGCGCGCGCTTGACCTTGCTCAATACCGTCTGGCGGTTCATTCCAACTCCATATCCAGTCTCGTGCTACGAGTTTACGTGAAAAGAGTAATAGATTGGTTCTGGTTGCAAAAAAAAAAAAAAGAAAGAAAGAAAAAGATAAAGACTTGTTGCTAGCGTTTCGATACGATTAACGTGAGAGGAGGAGGGGTGGTTCGAAACGGTTTTGACTTACGATCCAGGTACGACAATAATTGAATTATTTTCAACATCCTTCTTATATACAAACCATCTGTGATGAAAGTAGACATGGTTAGCAGGACGGACATTGGGAGGGGGATGCGTTGAAAAGTGAAGGAATCTGGCGGAAAGTGATTTGGTGCCTTTGAGGTCCATAGTGCGTCCTGGTACACTGTCCTATAGTATACGCGAATAGACCGCGATGTGTTCCTATTATTTAAAAAATGAGAGTCAAGTCTTGAGTTTTCAGCAACCCCCCCTTACTTCAAATAAATTACACCATTTCGCAAAACCCCACAACAAACTACCATACCGATAACGTGACCATCAATCGTTTTAATCTCGCCGGGCGTATTGTCAATATACTCTCCTAGAAAATCGGCAAACTTGTTCTTCTCACCGACAAAGCATAGACCCATACTCTCGGCTTTGTTGGCTATGATGAGATTGGCTTTATTGGCTATTTGCCGTACTTGTAACTTTGTCAGATGACCTATTGGAAAGATCGTCTTTTGGTTTTTGTAAAGACCGAGTGAGAAAAAAAAAAACAAGGATTGGGAAAACATTGACAAAAGCGCGAAAATAAACGGTTGCGCGTCATATCGACTGAATCGTCATAAAGCCAGTGCTTACTCTTTGTAGTTTTTCTTCTGGTACTGTCGACAGATAGTACGTTTGATCTTTGGTCGAGTCTACCGCTGTTGGATCACAAATGAGCGTTAAAGAAAATTCATCGACGTATACATCGAATTGAATCTACTGATAATCGTTCACTTGGACTTGCCACGTAACAATTTAATCTTTCCACAAGGTGCGACTTCCCTTTGAGCGTAGTGACCTAAGTACCATAACAAATTCTCAATGTTGGCTCATTTTCAAACACACACTTTACAACCACAATCCTCACTTTCCTCATTCCCCTCCATTCTTACCCGTTGCCATCCATACACCCTCATCGTTTTGACTGGAACCAAGTATTTTCTCCAGCAGCCGACCAAATTTGATTTCTCGATTGCACATTACATCCGGGTTAGGTGTAAGCCCGCGTGCATAGTCGTCTATGGCCTTGGTAAATACTTGGATCCAATATTCTTTTATAAAGTTGATCTTATTGTTGAGTTTTGACATTGAGTTTTTCGGTGGTATGAGTTAATATGTTTGCTGATAAACCGAGTAAATATTGATCAAATACATACAAATTATATTAACGATACCTATAATGTCCGATCAAACAAGTCAATTTTACGCATCGAACATTAATAACCATGGTCAAGCCTATTTTTTTCTAACTGATAGTTGGGATCACTGCGATAAACTTGCCATAACCCCCTCCTTCCCTCTTTTCCCTACGAACCTATTCCACTCACCATTCGACAAGGGATTCCAATTTGCTTACAGACATTTTGAACGTCTTTCCAATCCTGATCGCCGGTACAAACACTTTTCTCATCAAATGTATCCCAATTACGCATATAGACTCCTTCCACGTTATATCCCTTTCCAAATATAAGTTATGTTCGATCCTCTCAAGAAGGCAAAATCATTGATCCAGTATTTACCTATATATTACAGTCAATATTGTGCTTTACCTGTTTATGAAGTAAATAAGCACATACGCTCGAATCGACTCCACCGGACATGGCAACTATTACTACAGATTTTTTTATCCAGTAAAATTTTTTTCAGTGTCAAAACCTCTGGGAGGGGGCTTGATTTACCCGGATGAATCATACATACCGCGATCTCCAGAACGCGGATAAAGATGAGAAGTGAGCGAAGATTGAAATCTGACGGATAAAAGGCAATTATTGATCGGAATGGGCAGACGTCCTAAAGGTAGCTTGATACGGATGAGAGAAGCAAGCATCTTTTGCTGAACAGTTCCACAGAATTAGATTTTTGTTGAATACCATGATCAGCTGATCAATAAGAATCTCGCGGTAACAAACTCGTAAGAATAATGTTTACCGCCTAAGCAGAAATCTGTTTAAACCAGCGGCCTGCGTTGCTGTGGTTTGCTCGCTCGTTTAGCCAGCGGCTGGTTCAGGTAAACCCTCAAGCTAAAAAGTTTCAGATTTCTTAGTTTGGGCAGGTGCCGTTTCACATACGCGGATAATAATAAGACATGATTTTTGTTTGCGCAGAAATGAGCTTTATACGCACAACCATCGTTAGCATTAGTATGAAATCAAAAATACCCATGTCGATTTATAAAACTACGGCGTGTTTGTTAAATCAATAATTCTTTCTTGTAAACGCGTTTACTATAACACTTTACACTGTAAGCCGGGTCCGGTTCATTTCACCGACAGGTACATTTCACAGACGAAATTTACCAAAAATAACTTCGAAATAGTGTTGGAGAAATTTTGTCGGCGAAAATGATTGCCGGTGATGCCTCTCTCTGCATACATAAAACATATACTAATACAATATTTTTTTACTTTTGTTTGCTATTAATATGGTTTGTCGGTCATATTAATTTTTGCAACGCAGGAGCACATAGTAATAATGAAACTACTACGTTACCAGCTGACGGAAAGACTCGCCCCGTTTTCATACAAGTAATAATAATATCATCAATCTTAGCGAACGTACACAATTGTCAGTTTGGGTCCGTATCATTTCACCGAAAATTATTTCACCGACGTAATATTTCACCGACAATCATTTCACCGACAATCATTTCACCGACATATTCACCAACATTATTTCGAAATTATCCTTTTTTGGTAGTGTTGTCGGCGAAATGATTGTCGGCGAAATGATTTTCGGTGAAATGATTGTCGGTGAAATCTTACGTCGGTGAAATGATTTTCGGCGTTATGATCGTCTCCCGTCAGTTTATTCTTGAATATAATCTTTCGTAACGAACGATTATCAAGTTATAACGTCCGTTGTAAAGCTTTTAATTTACAAAAGTTTTATTATCGGAAGTCTATAGTAGAAACTCACGTTCATTTTGTTGATTAGTTAATATAGTTTTGATAGTTCCTTGTGAAATAATTTTTAGAAAGAGAGAATGCACTTTATTATAAAATTCAGAAATGTGTATACTTCTTAAAGCTAAATAGTATATTTGTAACTCCTATTTTCTTTTCTACTACAACCTTTATTATAATGTCAATACTTGTACGCGCTCCCTCAGCATCAATGCATGCTATTTATATTATTTACCATCACCTTTTTATCAATTTCCTCTCCGTTCCTCCCTAATACTAATAATGCTATGAAATTGTTTCAGAGACTTTTTTTTGTGTTATCATTTTTTAAAATCTGGACTGTATGATAATGAAGGCCAATGTGGAAGGTGGGACTTTGGACATTCCTAGACATCATTGTTTTGCTGAGAAGGCCCACTGACCACCTACTAACTGTCAGCATTATCATAAAACTGTTCATTTGGTCAATTTTTAATTTTACAGCCACATCATAATCAGCCTCTCATTTATAAAATGTTCACTTTGTCTGGTTTTGTTGCAGTTTGCCCCATATGAAAGAGCTTTTGTATGGTGAAATTGAAATGAAAACTTCTGATTGAGAGAAGAAAATATTTGCTTTGAAGAGTAACGGAACTGAGGAAGTAGTATATCTCAACAACATGACAAAGGAGGCATTATTATTAAACAAACACAAAGTTGATGAGATAGAGTCAGTCAGATCAATTGACGGTCACAACCATTTCTGGCCATTTCAGCTATGGGATATATTCTCCATCGGAACTTTCTATACTATTCGTAATATTTATAAATATATAACTATTAAATAAGAATTACAACGTTTCTAATTTGATTGCTACTCTTAATGGCCTATTAATTTCGTTAATATATTTAATAATAACGTAGTTGTTTCATCATACGGACGAAGACGAAAAATATATCACCGAAGATCGGGTACAACATATGTGCCTGAATACTAACGGACGAAGAAATGCCGTTCTCACATAAAATATTAACATTCGTTATACATTATTTCGTAAATATTATTTCGTTAGTGAAAGTTATTTCCTGCCGCCACATTAATATTTCTCTTTCCACTGTAATGCTTTTCATCAAGAGTATCCGCATTTCGCTTCGCTAATGGCTCCAATGCTCTACCAACACTTTGGCATAGGCTGCTCCCCTCATTACGAAATAATATTTTAACACAAAATAACGAGGAATCGGCTATGGACGGTATTTTTTTAATAACCGAATCTATAAAGGCGGAGTTGGTGTTGGTAGTGTTACGTGTTAATGTCGTTTCGGTTAAAAGCGTGATTGAACGTTTCAAGATCTACCGCTCCCTTTTCAGTCATCTTGTTGATGCGAAAGGCGTGAAGAGCCACGTCTGATTGGCCAAAAACTCTGGAAACCCGTCTCAAAAGACGCTTTGCAAGAGCTGTTACTGCTTGAGACAGAAAACACTTACGAAGATATTGGGTGTTGTGACGTCAGCGTCAAAGTCGTTGGTTGTATTGCTATCGCTGTTATCGGTGTTATTGAGAAGATTGTTTTTGAGAATATCAAGAATTTGCTCTAGCAGCAGACTGTTGTTGCTGTTGTTCCTAAGGGTATCAAGAATTTGCTCCAGTTGTAAATTCATAGTATTGATGTTATCGTCATTCTGAGATGATGTGATAGAAGGAGGAGCGGAGAAAGTTATTGACTCGGTGGTTTTGCAGTTGTCGTAGTATATGACCACTGTATTGTTGTCATAATAATAGACGTTTCTAATCTTTTAATAATAATTGTAAATAAGTCCGCTTTATAACGATGTAGTGTGGCAGCAACGAACTGTCACAATGCATAGACAATATTTAAAATTTTTGACTCCCTTTTTTGAGAGTGTTTATAATCGGTTGCTGTCCGATTTACTAAAGTGGTGTCTAATTCCGATAATAATTGGTAATATTAATTCATTGTTAGCCTATAATAATTCTATAATTTATGAGTTACTTGTCGATTACTGCTCGATGCCAAGTAAAGAGTATTAATAACACAGCTCATCACGTTTACAAAAGCGAATTGTAGGCGGTTCGGCCGACAGGAAATCTTTACTCAATTAGCTCAGCTATACTACAGCGACAGTTCAATTAAGATTGAATGATTAAGCTAAAAAGCACCTTTTTTTTTTAATTATTTACCCGCGCTTCCAAACCCTATACGTAACGCTTTTTCTAACGTTCGTACCAAATAAGGAAATCCGTAAATATATTAACAACGTTTCCTATTCTGTGGAATCGAAGGGAAAATACCCTATTAAACACGACAATACTTCGATTGGTGTTTTGACTAGCAAACGCGAGTGTTGTTTGACTTTATAGCGTGCAATATAACTTAGCGCAGTAGGCATGTCCGGATCGAATAATTAAATATTCAACGATAACCAATAAAAAAATAATTAAAGGAAATAAATATGTATTATTCTTTGGATAAGATCGATTCCGTAGAATATATTTTGAGTATATACTTGTGCAAAGTATGAAATTCAGTGAAAACTAATTCTGAGTGCTTCTAGCTCGAAAATGCCACGAAAATATTACTATTGGATACCGGATTAGCAGATCAAAATTGTTCTCATGCATAATAATAATCGTTGCAAAGCAATTGTACTACCAAGACATTGTGAAACATATGCGCTAAAACTGCATCTTTTTGATCTTGTAAATATGCGGGACTGAATCATTATTATACATCGTCAAAATATTCCCTGTACTAAATTTAGTAACAAGAAAATTATCTTCCACGGAATATAAGCACTCGCCCAATCATGTGACGAATAATATTTTTATCTAATTTATCTTGTGTTTGGAACCTGTCTCAGTTTCGGACCCCCCCCCCCCCCCCCTGCAGACCTGTGAAACGGAGCGCTTGTTTTCAGAACTACTGTCAACCCCCCCTTTATACTAGGAAACGGGAACCGTTGTGAGTCCAGAGCGATCAATAACGTCATAATCATCAATCACAATCATTGAGAAATTCATGTGATCGAAAATTTTTGATAGTACGTAGACAGTAATAGTCCTTTGCTTTGCTCCAGACAATCACTCCTTCGAAATATCATATAAAGCCTCTTCACAAGTATACAATATCTGAGAATCAATTACTATTAACTCTCGCCAGTTTATCAAGCCAATTTGTTTTGAAATCAGTTTATCGTTGGCTAAATAGCCGAATAACGAAATGTAACAATTACGAAAGTTGTACTCTATTACACCTCCAATCGGTATCGAGCCATTGAAAAGAAGAGACCTATCTAACCATCAGACAGCTACACGGCATTACTCTTCGTTGTGTATTACGAATTGTTAAATCGATTGGATCGATGAACGGCATATAAAAACTTCCATACAGAGAAATCTCTTTATGTCGGTCAACTCCGGCCACGGGAAGTTTAAGAGAAACCGGTGTATAGAACAATACTCCCCATAGTCATAATTAACCCCATTCTTAAATTTACAACCTTTTATAAGCACATTTCAATAAAAAGTTGCGTTGTTTTCGACAGCGTGTCGTGACTATAGTAATAAGAAGGGTTGAGCGATTTGTTCATGCGTGTGTAACTATAATTATGTATGCATAATAATAAGGGGAAACGTTTACAACGTTTAATAATGCGAGGAACTTTATCACAACATAATATTAACAGACCCCCATTGTTACCTCGCATTACAGCGACATCCAAACTCTTATAAAAAGACAGTTTATGTCTCTTTTTTACGATGTTATCGATTAGTTTTCATATCGATAACTGATTTATACTTGAACCCATTCGCAAGCAAAAGAATGAAAATGAAGTGTCAACCAATTATTGTGTTCTTAATTATTGGTTTCGTTTTTGGAAGTTACACTCAAGCATGCACTTTCTGTAAGTTAACAGATTTACTTGGTTAGTTTTTATAACATTCTAACTAATTATAATATCCTCTGATAGTCGCTGAAGGACGGTATAAGCATCAAACTGGTGACGAATCTGGTGGCTGTTTCGGTTTTGATAAGACTGATGCTATAAAGAAAATCAGAGTCAGTAATCCTGGAACTAGATATAAACTTTTTGCTAACACCGGCTGTAAAGGAATTGTTGTTGCTACGGGACATGATACAACTAGATTTAATCCGGCGATAAAATTCGGTTCAGTCAAATTAACTTGTCCCGAACAATGTATACCTGCAACAGTCACCACAGCGTTACCAGTGTCCACCACAAGCATGTTTCCCGACTGCACATTTACTGCCACTTCTACTGTTAATTGTCCCGGTAATAGCGGACATACAGTTCGCAACAACAATTGCCCAACTGTTACTTGTACCCTTGCAGAGACTACGTGCCTCTTTATCCCCCCCCCCTAAGCTGAAATCCATTTGAATTTCTGATTCAGTTTTGAAACAATTATTACGGGTAATTTATTAATTTAAAAGAGGTTATAGATGTGTGTATAATATAAATATTGTTAGTTTTTTTGTATCTTAGCAAAACAAAATCTAGTGTCTTTTTTGTTTTAGTAAATTACACCATATCTATTCATTGAGGGGAAAAAAATATTATATTGTTCATAACACTTAGTAATATTATATTATTTTAAATTAAATAAAAGAAAAGACCCCAACTAAGAATTATTCAAGAATACTTATTATTGTTGTTGTACAAATATTTTGCCTGAGGGTCGGCCAATTACGGAACATTTTGTTATAATACCAGCCTCCTTCTCAGGTAGGCTTCGGTCTTCCATTCTCTTTATAACCAGCTACTAGTTTAGCTGGATTATCCCATTGACTAAGTGGGGCCTCAACTTTATTTCCTATTCAATGTACCGTGATGAGTCTTTTAAATTAGAAACAGTTAAACTTCTGATCAATTTGTCCATAAATAATATATTCGAAAATTAATTGTAAGTCTTCTAATACTAAGTAGCAATTATTTTGACATTTGTTACATTAATTGAATCTCTTGAATAAGTATCTTATTTCCGAATTTTATACCTTTAAACCAATAATTTTTATTCCAATAACAATTTTTTTTTACACCATTACACGACAAACAAGTATCATAAATCTTTAATAATCTGTATATAATTTAAAAAAATTGGATGCTGCAGGTGGACGGACATTGGATATTCGTGTTACAAATTATCCAATAGATGACAAGTTCATTTTTTTTGTTTACAACCGCGACGCCTTTTTTGTTTACAACTGCGACGTCTTAACAATTTTATTATTATGATCATGGACGAAACTCAATTGAACGAAGACGTAGATTGAAAAGAGAGTCTAATGCTCGAACAAAATCTAACCAAACTTTGGAACAAAATGAACGGCGTAAAAGGCAAAAAAGAGAATCAAAACGCAAAACAACCACAGCTGTTCAGCCTTCATCAGTTCCAAAAGCACGTGTGTATCCTTTTAACTCAAGTACGTTGCAATGACATACTCTTGGAAAAATGGATACTCCATGTCTTTCTTGTGGTGCTTTAAAATGGTTAGATGAGAGAGTCACAAATCAACTAAACAATTACCTATTTTTGCAACCTGCTGTGCCCAGGGAAAAGTTCTGTTACCATCCATGTCTTCAAGAACCTCCAGCTGTCTTAAAGTCGTTCTTAATAGGTAATGATGCAGCTTCACGAGAATTTCGGCAAAACATCCGTGCATATAACTCAACTTTAGCTTTTACATCTATGAGAACTAAGATTGATGATCATATAACTGGTGCTTACTTTCCATGTACATTAACATGGTAAAGTGTATCATAGAATTGGATCTCTTTTTCCTCAGTCAACTGTTGAACCTCCTTTATTTGCACAGATCTATATTTTTGATACTGGTAATGAAACTCAAATAGGTTTAATATTATGCCCTCTTTAAATCTGGTAACTCTTGCAGCTCTTCAAAATCTAATAGTAAGTTTTTATGCTAATAAAAATAAATATGCCATTTATGATAATAATAAATAAACATAATATTAATAGATATTTTCCTATTTTTGGTAATGGTGATTTACATTTTGGTAATGAAAGTAATAGTATAGGACCCTGTGCTAGAAAGTATTCATATGAGGTTCCACTTGGGCATTCACGAGATGAATTTGATTGGGATGATTGGGAAGTGTTTCTAGTTTCAAAACTTTGATTTTATTTGTGATTTATAAATTTATACAATTAAAGAAAATATAATTTGTGGAAGCAAATTCTGATGTTCTTTTGTTATCACTATGCTGTATGCAGTATTAGTTTACATAATTATAAATAGTAACTGCCAGAGTTTACACAGTCTATTATAAAATGAAATTACAGCTGCGTGGCATACTAATATATAGCATATTTTTATGCATGTAGGATTTTACCAAGAATTTTAATATGTAAGAACAAACACATTCACTTAGTTTTATCCAAGCTCTTGAAAAAGACTGATCATTTTTGCAGAAAAAGATCTTTGGAATATATATGACTATCACTTGATCAAACATGTTATGCAAATACAAAAAAATTTAATTTATTGCAGTAAAATTTGAATGTGTTTCAAGCTCTGCGAGAAAAATGAGTATTTTCATTGACTTGTCCTCGGGCCTTTTAGCTGGTTATGAGAAAATTGTATGAAAGTGGCAGATATACGATATTTCAATCCATATTGGAAATAAAAATAGCAAAAATTTTTTCGGGCGCGTGAAGCAAATTTTTTGCGAACAACATAATGTTAACTGAGAATGCAGAGGTACCCATAACCTTTGAAGATGTATCCCCCGACGTTTTCGAAATATGACTCAGGTAAAATTCTCGTGAACGGTTGATGACAGTGTAACTTAATTATTAATGTTCTCTTTTGCAACTGTCTATCTACAATTACTATATCAATAAAACAGTGTACTACATGATTAGTGCTGTACCAGTTGATAAGTAAAGTAATTGTAATTGCCTTCAAATAATTGACAAAGTAAGAAATAATATTATTTATAAATGAATCCAAACTGACATTTTAATGCTCAAATATTGACTTAATATTAATTTATTGCAGTAGGCAAATCTGTTGA